>JASKGM010078952.1:0-14932 GCA_034509205.1 Ceratonia siliqua
TTTTGTTTTGTTTTGTATGAATTATGTTTATACTTTCACCTCCATCGTTTTAACTGTGTATTTTATTTTCCATTCAAATTGTGGTTCATTCATATTTACAATTATTATTTAATGTTCAATCAATCCATTAGAGTTGAAAGCAAAAAGAAACAAAAATTTGACTATTGTTTAGACTTTTTTAATATGTTTGGCCATAAAATTCTTGCCGAAAAGTATAGAGAAAAAAAAAACTATACCTTTAAAGAAGCAAAATGGATTAAATTGAATCAATTAGGTAGACCATAAATCTTATATTGTAGAAGAAAAAAAAGTACTTATAAATATATTATATTTAAATTATTTTTATCATTTTTTTAAAAAAAATTGGTTGGCCCATCGGGCCAATTCGGGCCGGCCCGTTCGGGCCGCGGACCACATCGGGCTGGGCCAAAAAAGCTCGGTTTTTTTCGGGCTGGTATTTTGTTAACCCAGCCCTATTATTTTTCGGGTTAGATCGGACCAGCCCATCGATGGGTTGCCCCATTTTGCCACCTCTCATCTTTCTTCATTACCCAGAAGAAAAAAATACAAAGAAAGAGAAAGGACAAGGATTTAGACCGATGAATATCTGAGGTAGGACCATACTGCAAATGCACCTTCCTTTTACGTCGTTTTGCCACGTGGTGGCTGTGCCACTCAAAAACATTCCCTTCCCTTCCCTTCCCGTCCCGTCCCTCTCTCTCCACTTTTCCCACTACCCCTACTCCCCATGTCTACTTAACTGCTATGAAATAGTTCCCCTAACTCACCCATCTCACCACCTCAAGTTCTCAGGCGCACAGGAGGAGACAGTCAGAGGAGTTACAGAGTGAAAGCGACCCAAAGAGAGGCGAATGCCAATGGAGTCCGAGAAAAATCAGAGGCTGCCACTGCAAGTGTTTGATTACAGGCAGAGCGAAGAGAGCCGACAGAAAGGTTCAGCCATGACTAAAACTGGAGTCTATGCTGCTGTATCTTATATGGCCTCTGCGGGTTCGTCATGAACATCATGTTCTTTGATATCTGCATTGTTATTATTTCTTTTTCGGCATTTATAATTGCCTAAAATTTTCATTGTCACAATTGTTTATTTACTCTCTCACCGTAAAAGGATTACCCTTTTAAAGTTGAAAGGATTTAATTGTTTATTTTTTCTGAACACTTCTTCCTGTACATGTGGGTTATTTATTTATTTATTTTTCTTAATTTTTGGTTCTATACATATTTGCTCAACGTGTGGGCTCTTGAGTTTACATGGGCAGAAAATTAAATGGTTAAGAATTTCTTAAGTTGAAGATTTTCTTTCTTGATGTAATGGATGATAAATTACCTTTTACTCAAGGTTAAGGTTGTAGAGTATAAGAATTATCTGTTACTCGAAGTTGATTGTGTGACTTGTTCTGTTCTAAAAAGGCCAAAGAAAGGGAGTGGGTTGTCTGAGAAGAGGTAGCTTCAGATTTTACGGCTTCAGCTATATGGAGGAAAGGCATTAATTTTGAATTATGGTAGGGTTACTTGAAAAATTACATGACGAGGTCAGTCAGTGAATGGCATTTGTTTTAGTGCGTGAGTTTGCAGAGATTACTCGGAACTCCCAATTCAAAATAAGTTGGGAGTTGGGAAGAATCTGATGTAAAATATTTACTACTTTTATATGGTGCGATACTAGAAAACTGCTACAATTATTTTTATTTTTTTCTGTGTCTAGGTTGTCTTCTCCGGTTTAAATTATCTTAATTGATGGTTCAAGTAGGCAGATGAGCCCTTTTAACATCTATGTCATGAATCTCATTAATTCTGCAGTTCTCTTGGTCATGTTCAACAAAGCAGCCCTCTCTTCTTACAATTTCCCATGTGCAAATGTCATCACACTTTTTCAGGTATTTCATTCTTCTTGAGATGGTTTCTGGGCTATCCTTATGCTAATTCTTGTCTCACTGCAATTGCTCAGCACTTAACCTAAATCTTTTGCTTTTTATCATGACTTAGTTCCATATATCAGCCATAATACCACTTCTCTCCCTGTCTATCATTGATAAACTTTCCATGTATCACAGCTTATAATTTATAATTCAATTTTTTGCTAATATATTCATTATATAACTCATGTTTGTTTCAGATGGTATCTTCATGTTTAATTCTCTATGTGATGAAATGCTGGAAGATAATTTCTTTCACAACGGGTGAACCCTGGAGCAGTTCTAAAAACCCAGCAACTCTTGTGTCCTTTAAGACATTAGCTCACTCTGTCCCTCTTTCGTTGACATATTTGCTATACATGGTAAGTATTTGTTATTGTCATTTCTTAGACAAGAAGGAACTGATTCTCTAGCCATGCCTATTAATTTGGTGAAAGCTGGTGACCATGGAATCTGTGCGTGGCATAAATGTCCCCATGTACACCACCTTCAGGCGAACTACTGTTGCCTTTACGATGATTGTGGAGTATTTTCTGACAGGGCAGAGACATTCACATTTTGTTATTGGCAGGTATGGCACTCAGCTAATTCTTCCATCAAATGGTTGCATTTTTATTAATGAAGATCTATTTTTCTTGCCAATGCATTCCTCCATTTATCTGCATTAGTTAATTGATTAATGTACTGAAGGACCTGAGCACGATACAATGTTGCTAACATACAGACCCTGCCCTGCCAATTCAATAATTCATGACCATCACTTTGTTATGTATTGAGAAAAATGGTTGTGTTATGGCCTTAACTTTTCCTTTAAGAGAATGAAATCTTTAATATCTTGTAGGTTTCCTATATTTTGCTCTTGAGAGGTGAACCTGAAGATGTAGAATTTATATAAATAAATGTACTATTTTGTAATACTTGCCAATTTTAGAACTGAAATATTAGAATCACTGGAGACATGAGAGTTGATGAGGCCAAATGAGATTCTACTCAAAATTGAATTAGACATCTTATCATGGACTACTTTCCAGATGAATTTGGAGCTAAAGGTTGCTGTAAATTCGAAATATGATCAAATTGGTGAAAGTGACACAAATGCCTGCTAAACCCACTGAATTAAGTACTTCAGTCCTGTCATATATATTGAAATTTTGGTGTCTACCCCCGAAGAAATGTTTTGGGGATACTTAAAAAGTTATAAGAATAAGGGAACGACAGAGGTGATTATGCAAAATAAAATTACAGGAGAGAAAACATATTTTATCATTTGATTAGTTCATAAATTATAAAAGGTAGAGTTTGATGTTTGGATGTTTGGTTGCATTATTATAAATGAATAAAAAGAGGCAAATGTAGAAAGAAAATTCCGTATCAAGTTTAACTAACTTTATATAAGGTTGTTTCCTTGACATAATCATCCAAGATGACTGGGACCAGCAAAATGGAGTCACTCATTCTAAGTTTGAGGTGTCGTCAAGAAGAAGGGTACACAGAATGTACTTGACTTGTTGTGAAAATATGTTTGGATAATTTTTTATTAGGAATCTGACAGAACCCTCGGGTAAAAGTTATCCCCAAAAGCTAGCTCATGAGAGAAGGATGCCCAAAAGTTATATAAGCCCCACACCAGTAGCTCATTCTATCGATGTGAGACTCCAAGTCCCATACCTTGTAATGACGTCCTAACAAAAGCTGAGTCAGAGTAGTTTGGTGCACCCACAGAAGTCATCACCATTTGTAGAGGTTGGGGGTATATTAGTTTAAGCATATCTCCAGAAGTGCTATGTAATCTTCAGAATCCTATTTATGTGTTAAAAAACTACTATGTTTAAGGAAATTGATAGCTACTTATTTTTCATCTTGGTTTATGATGTTTATAATTACCATTCTAGTCTCTCCCTTTTAGTTGTTTTTTTCAGGGGGGAGAGATCATTTGTAAACATTTTCTTTTTAAAAAATATATTGTATATTATGGACTTGTAAGTAATTTTTATATAGTGCTTACTATGATACATCCGGTGTAACAATACACCCTCACCCAGATGCTGGGGCTGATGTAGCTTAGAAAATGTCTTTTTATATTTTAAATTAATTGCCTAATGGATCCAAGGGATTTATCAGTGTGGGGATAGTTATAGCTGGAGCATTTGTTGCTGGAGCTCGGGACTTTTCATTTGATGCCTATGCCTATTCAGTTGTTTTCGTAGCAAACATCTGTACTGCAGTATACCTTGCTTCTATTTCTCGTATTGGTTAGAATTTCATTACTTATTCTCGTCTTTCTTATTGGTTGAATCTCGATTCCATTACTAAATTTGGGGCATTTACCAATTTTATAGGTAAATCCAGTGACCTTAATACCTTTGGTCTTATGTGGTGTAACGGTAAGATTAAGTGGTCTTAGAGTGTTGCTTAAACTTCAATTTCATCTGTTTTGAAAGTAACAAAATTGGGCTCATCAGGACACATTAATTTTCAGGATTGATTTGTGGACCAATCTTATTGTTCTGGTCATTAATCAGAGGAGACCTAAGAACAACATTGGACTTCCCTTATTTGTTCTCCTCTGGATTTCAGGTGCCTTCTTGTTCCCAAATATTATGAGCATTCACCAACTCAATCAGTTTTTTGCTATTCTATAAATGTGGAAAACTATTATATATCCTTGGAAGTTATTATTTTCTGTTGGCTTTCTTTTGTTCACCTTAATACTTGCTTTATTTCAGCTTTTATTATAATTTTGGCTGCGTTTCTTGTTGGTTGAGTTGCAGCCTTGTCAATTTTGTTGCTGGTTGAACTTCTTCCCTGCACAAATCGAAGCCTTCAAGTGAAATGTAACCCTTTCATCACTAGCCTGAGGCTTAATATCACATTTAACCTTTCTGGTTTTGAATAAGTAAGGCAGGATATTGCAACAGTTGGCTTCACCAAAATTCTTGTCTAATTCGATATGAGTTGAAAATAAGAGCATCATTTCAGATCATAATTTTTCCTTCTAATTCTTTTTAATCTTTCCATCTAAAATACACTTGTACACTAACATTTCCCACACGTCTTGTGGATGCTCAAGAGGACACGGGTAAAATTTATCTCCTGATGCAGCTCCATGATGGCACTATATATGCTGTCTCGTTGAGTGCATATGTCAGGAAAAAAAAAAAAACTCTATCAATATCTGCTCAAATGCAACTTGAAGCTTACCTCAAATCCCTGATGCATTTTCTGATTATTTACTATATTTATTTTTCAATATTATTGTAAGCAGGTATGTTGGTGGGTGTATGTCTTTCCAGAATCCGTAGTACTTCCTGTCATTGTTATATCTAGTCAATTGAATATTTAGAGCCAAAGTTTAATTTGCTTCATTGGAATGCCTTGCAGGCTGTGATGCTTCTTTCCTGTGTTATGGCTTTCTTTATAAACTACTTTGTGCTTTTAAATACAACTCTCAACTCAGCACTTACACAGA
Organism: Ceratonia siliqua; assembly: GCA_034509205.1. NCBI lineage: Eukaryota > Viridiplantae > Streptophyta > Magnoliopsida > Fabales > Fabaceae > Ceratonia > Ceratonia siliqua. The sequence goes on from JASKGM010078952.1 coordinate 5,407, forward strand.
CAATTTGTGGTAATTTGAAGGTCAGTAATGTTTTTTCCTATTTTGTTCAGATAGCAGGCAGAAATGAATCTTGTGTTTATGTGATTCTCTCAATTTCTTGAAACATTCTGGACTTTAAATCTGGTGAATTGTATCTGGTTGCTTACTGTTAACCCCAGTTGCCCAGTGGCCTCTATTTTTCTCATTAGACTTCCTCTACATCGGGTGATTCCTAATATTGACTTCCCAAACAATTTGCTAATTGCATTTAATATTAGTTTAGACATATTGTAGCATTAAGTTCTGTAAAGTACTCATTGAAATTTAGCAGGAAGTCTAATGAGAAATTTGGTGCTTCTTCAGACTCCACAGCTTTATTGTTTCTTCATTTATATAAATATATTTTGAGTTTCTATTTCCGTGCTTCATAAGATTCAATATTCTCTAATAGTACCATTCTAAGGCACAATTTTAGAATTATCTAAGACATTATAGAGGAATTTGAATCTCATAAGATACCAATTTGAAAGATAGTGACTCTGGAGGTATTAGAGAAAAATTAACTCTTTATTTTCAGGATCTTTTTACTATAGGGCTTGGTTGGCTAATTTTTGGAGGACTTCCATTTGACTTGGTAAGCACAAAGTCCTCTGCAGTCTTATAATATTTGAAGTGCCCCATTTCAGTATTATTAAATTTTTTTGTCTTATGTTTTGCTCCCAGTTCAATGTTCTTGGTCAATCACTTGGTTTCCTTGGGTCCTGTTTGTACGCCTATTGTAAACTCCAAGGAATATGAAGAAGACCTTCCATATTTTAATGGAGGTAGGTCACTTAAAGCGCGTCGTTTGCAGGCTGCCTCTGCTGGGAGATTTTATATAGAAACATCAAAACAAACAATTAAACTTTTCTGCTTAAATCCTTTTCTAGTTTCTTTTATTTACTTGATAGTCAATAGGAAACCCTCCACTCAGAAAAATGACACAGCATCAAAAGACAAAAAAAAATCTCGTTGTGTCAAGGACTCAAGGTAGCTTAACGCAAGTGTACATATAGAATGCCCCAGCTAATTTTTCTTTAGTTGGCGATAATTATATAAAAGCATATATCATACTAATATGAACTGTGGGAGATTCACACTCGACGATAGCTCATGAGAGATCTATATAAACCTTACATCAGAATCTTATAATTCCAATGTGAGATTTAAGTCCTGTAACTTACAATTGGCATCTTAATATATAATTAATTTTATTCTATTATTCTGGTTAATGTGAAGAGATTGAATAAGACATTACTTGAATGCTAATGACTTTTTGTTCCAGAACATCTACAAGATGAATGGTCGGTGTGTTATTGCGCCACTCTTTTGCAGAACAATCACCTAACAAACAATAATGAATAAATGGTCATATTTCACTTGGAACAGCACTGATTGATCTCCTTGTACCGACCAACAGGTTGGATATTATTATGGTACGTTACAATTTATGTTTAGCGGAGGATGACCCAACTGAGTAGGGTATCTGCAAGTCTAGCTCACCTCTTTAATTAGAGGCACACAAAAAAAACTTCAAAATAGAAAAGGAGAAGAGCCTGATTTATTGTGATATTGACATAAAGCATCTACTCTAATCCCACTATATCTTATGATCACTTAAACTATAAACTTAAAAGTTTGATCTTTTTAGCCAACTAATAATTTATATGACATCAACTTTAATCTTTGAGATTGATGGGAGCTTGATATCACCAAGTTGGATTTTTACTCCTGCCCCTTTCCTTTCTCCCTATTCCCAAGGTCTTAGACATCCTCTATTATCAACGAAAAAAAGGTTTGATCTTTTCAAAATAGAGTTCTTCGTTTTAGTACCTTGTTCTTTATATGACTATATTAGATATAAGTAATTAGGGTATGTTTCTATGGAATTCTAATTAACAATATTTATCTGTGAGTAAAAACAAAGAGAAAAAACAATTCAGCTGACTTTTGGACGTTCTCTGCTTAAGTTCCAGAAATGACTCTGATTTCAGATAATATCCAAAAGTTGTTTCTGCTTTTATATTCTGTTGAAAACATCTAAAGCTGACACTGAAACCTTATTCTCTCTTTGTGCTATTGAATCAAGAAGTGCTTTCAGAAGTTTCCTTTTCCAAATTTAGAAGTTTCTTAACCGTTCCACTCTACTTACCATGCTACTGAGAGTAACTGCTGTAATTCAGTACTATTTCAAGCTTTAGGATTAGCTGTGGAATTTCTGTGATTTATACGAGGACGTTCTTATAGTATACAAAGACTTCCCTGCATGTGAAATTGACAGAATATCTATACAGATTCTGCATATTAAGAGAGTAAAAGAGAGAGAGAAGGGGAGCAACTGGAGTTCGTGTATAGAGAGGTGTCTCTCTTGTCGTCACAAACAGACAACTGACCTTGACCTGATTGCCATGCCTGACTGAAACATACCCGTCACACTCCAAAAGGTGACTTATATTTTATTTTTTTCTCTCAAACTCTTTCTTCTCCCTCATTTCATGGCTAAATATTAGACATCCCAAGATATTGCACTTTCTAGTAAACCCCATTTTTCACCTCAGAAGTTATTTAAATTAATTTGTAATATTTCAGGTGCATTTACATGAACTTAATATTTCCCATGAATTAGAGAACGAACTACCACCCCCACAAAGAAAAAAAGGTGGAAGAAGTAGAAGAGATTGAAGAGAACAGCATTATATCAACAAAGGAAAAAAGCAGCAAACGCCATAAAGGCATTCAAATATTCTCTTGAACAGTGATATGATATATAATTAAAAAAGCATGTTAGCTTTGTTCATTAGACCAGGGCCAACATGCCCCAGCTTAGCTTTTATAAATCTTAGTTATAAGTAGCTAGAAAATGGGTGTCCTTGTCTACTCAACCCCTTTTGATCAGACAGTTAGTACCAGTCTTAAAGACCAACATATTCTGATTACTGACACTTTTGCTACTTCAACCATGCACGAGGGCTAGAATTCTGAGTGCATTAAGAAATGAAAGCACCAAAGAGCTCAGTGCAGCTAGCTTTTGACCTGCCTCTCAGACTTTAGTCCAAGAAAGAGAGCAAGTAGAAACAGAAAGTCCTAGGATCTGGTGAGAGGAAAGAAGAAGTGGGAAATTAATGGAATGGTTCAAGGCGTGGGGGAATCTGTTTGGGTAGTGGCACGCGAACTTATCGCCCCAAATCATGAGTTCTTTTAAAATCCTTTTATTAAAAGGGTCTTTTGCACTTCCCAAAATCTTCAAAGAAGGGGAGAATGTGTATAGAAGGGCCTTTAGAGTTGAAAAGAAAAGAAAGAATAAGAGGAAGTGGGGAAGAATAAGCAAAACCCAAGAAGAGTGTCCCCTAGTGCAGGCCCAAGGCAGGGCTCCTTTAGCGCCGGTGTCTCCGCTTTTGGTTGTTGGCTATTTCGCCTATTTGCTGTGTGTTATGCGTGTTTGTGTGAAAGATAGCAAACTTTGTACGTTCCCAAACTTCTTTCTAGACATACAAACCCCTTCGCTGACATTCTGCACTCCTGTTCCCAATCTTTCTCTCTCCTCCCACAAACAGATTTGACCACACTCTTATATTTTCTAGCACAGATATTTCTTAACAAGTACTAGCAGCATTATGGGCACAACCAAAAGTATCATGTTTAAGATTAGATGATTTATAATTAGATTGTCTGACCAACTTTGAATTTTATTTTGTATAAAAATTTGTTAAATTTTGAATTTAGATCTTTTAAAATTTGACAAAAATCAAGTATGCAATCGGACTCATTATTAAATTTATTTGACATTAAATGGATAATTTAATGAGAAGAGTCTTAATTAGTTTTCATAGCATATATAATAGAGAAGGGTTTGGTCACCAAAGGTCCAAAGGATGTGCCATGTTGCCATGCAATGCAACATAATTAATTAGTCTAATTAACAAATGGGATTCAAGAAGATCCTACAAGAAATTAACCCATGGGTGAATCTGATTTTAGTAAAAGACATTTGTGATCAAATTTAAGCAACCAAGTCGCTTTAATTTACGTACTTACCCAGTTAAATATCTAAGTGATCGATACTCGATGAACATTTTTTTTATAAAAAGGATGGTTTATTTGTGCAGGGGGCATATAAGCCAACTATCTGATTTTCTCTTACTAAAAGTATAATCAAATGCGAGCATGACCTAAAAAGGGTCATGGTTAAAAACAATAATTAATGCTAGAAAAAAAGGGTACAATTAGAAGGAGTTGTTTGGGATGTGTTTCTTTCTTTCTTCTTTCTCTTTTTATGTTTGAGTGTGGAGAATATTTCAGGTGCATGCGTAAAGAGAGAGGAGCTTGATTTTTATTGAGTACAAACTAAGCATGACAAATCCTAAAGCAATTGTTGCTCCCTCTTGACATCATTCCACTCACCTTCTTCACCTTCACATCCCGAGGCAAAACCTACCAGTATACATTCTCTGCCTCTCCACACTCCAATCCTCACTTCACCTCCATCATCTGATCCTCTCCCTCTACATTCATAAACCTCAAGTTTCTGTTCCTCTGATCAGATCATACCGGCCGTATAGTTCATTCTGTTCTTCAACAGGTTGATCATCGATCATTCATCACTACCCTCTTTTCTCTTCCATTGAGCTTCCTGTAAACCCTAGTTGAATTACCTCTATATGGTCTCTGATCAACGTGAAAACCAATAGTGTTAGTGTTACTTCTAAGTCCAACTACAATCAATCTCCAAGCTAAGCTATGGGGCGACGATAAAACCAAAGGCAGGAAATTAAACCCATTTCTCTATCTTTTGTCCATTTCCCGGTGTTCTCTTCCCGTGGGTCAGTATGTGGAGATCCCACTTCGTTTTGCTTGGAATATAAATGTATTATGGGTTTTGTGCTTTCCACTTTATTAGTTATAGACTTTGATGCTAGCTAGCATATATATAGTTCCACCAGAATGCATTGACAGCGACTCAAACAGAGAAAAGTTAAATTGTGATCGGCATATAGTGACCAAGACCACCATTCTCTTCCTCCAACTCCACCATATTCATATTATCATATTCATGCTTTACTTGAAAATTGTCATTAGGTGCACAATGGGTCCATATAGGATATTCTTTCTTCTTAAAACACCTTTTCTTTTTTTCCCTTGTTTTTGGTAGTTAGAGAGAGGTAGCCAAGAAAATTTAAACCACTTGAAATCATTTTCAACCCTGGTTTGAAGATCTTTTCTGATCAAGTCTTATCCATGGGAGAGGAATTGATATTGAGATAAGCTTTTGTTCTGTGCATGCTAGTAGTTAGCTTTTCATATATCTGATAAGACTTAATTAGAGAGAATGATGATGTTTGGGATTTGGGAAGCAGAGAAAGCGATGTTGGTGAGGTTCAATCTGAAGACGGATTTACATGTAGCAGCAGTAAAATACGATCTCAGATTGAGCCGCGCCAATATCACTTTTTGCTAATGAGCTCTCCCTCTATTGCTTTCCAGCTTATCCCACCTCATAAGATTCTCGTTTTAGAATATTCCCATTTGATTGTTAATTTGTACCACACTTGATCTTCATATCAAAGATATCTCTCTTGGGGTCTATCCAGTGCAACTACAAGGAATAATCTCATCAAGTCATATTATAGGAAATGCAATTACATTGGATATCACTTTCTTTTTTCTCATAGCATGCATATATATATATATATATATGTCCTTTATCAAGATCAATATTTGCTACCTAGAGATCATCAGGTACGGATGCAATTATAATATTTTGTCGAAGAAAAAAAAATCTCTCGGTTGGTGTTATTAATTGGTTCTAAAAGTTTCTGGGTTTTGTTTTGAGTAATATATATGAACATATAATTTCTGATTTCTCATCTGTTGAGACTTGAGTATGCCTAAACTGTAAAACTTGATTTGACCAGTGATAGAAGACAGTTCATAACAGGAGCATCAAGAATCAAAGAGCAATTAATGATTGTATTAATTAATTGCATGTCCTGCTATATTCTTTCTTATGAGTTCTTTTCATTGACATTAATTTGAAGGTGACTAAAGAGAAAGCCTATAGCTAGCATGATATCTCAGTTTGTCTAGGAAACAATACGAGGAGTAAAAATGGGAAAAGTGAAATTTATCAATAGGTGCTTGCTAAATGAGTATGGTTTTATAATTTTTAAAATTTATTTTTTTAATTTTTAATTTTTTTTATAATTTTAATTTTAAGAAATAAATTAAAAGAATATAAAAAAAATTTAAAAAAAATAAAAAAAACAATAAAAAGTATTAAAAAATTTTACATAACATATTAATCAAAAAATAATTCAAAAAACATAATTAAAAAACTAAATAAAATTTAAAAAAATTTTTTGATTCTTTTTTGATTTTTTTAAATTTTTTTTAAAATTTTTTTAACTTATTTCTTAAAGTAAAAATTATAAAAAAATAAAAAAACTAAAACTTATAATTTTAAAAATTAAAAATAACTCCCCAGTAGGGGAGAAACCACCTTATCAATAACGTAGTATACAGACTGATCATGTGTCGTTTCTAGTTTCATTTTCAAATTTTCTTCATTTCTTATTTTGTTTTTCCAAAGGTTTAATGATAGCTAGTTACTGATTACCCCTATAAGGATTTCTTCTCCTTGAAATTGAACGTGATGTTTGTTTTATAAATAAATTAAGGAAATTTAATCAAAATAAAGATGATATTAGGACATGTCTTTACATATAGTTGGAATATTAACCAACTGACGGTTTAAAAAATTATATTAAGTAGAATTGAATTCCTTATTTAAAAATAAAATAGATTTTCAATTAATCAAAATATTCACCTAGCTAGACCCCACATATGTATATAGTGCTTGCAATTTGCTTTAGGTAGGATTTTCTGCCATAGATCTTTAGATGTCTGCAATGACTTTATATTAATGTGGCATTATAATGGTTAATTTTTTTATAATTATTATTACAAAGGAGATCCATATATAACAAGGTTGAAAAGTTAAAGAAATAACAATAAAAATATTAAGTTTACCTTAATAATATAAATTAAAGTTAATAAATATACAATTTTAAATTAATAAATTAAATTACTTTTAACAATTTTAAAAATAAATTTAAAATGATATCTTATAAAAAAATTTATATTATTACAAGATATTATTATATATGACATCTTGCGGAATACTATATATATCTCCCTGGTTGGAATTTTTCCAAAATAATATTTCTATTATATAGGGATAATCAAATATAAAATTAATAGATTTGTTGATTAACTGCAATAATGCTAAGAATAAAAATACATAATTATTAAAAAAAATAGCGAGCATAAAGTTTTTTTTTTTCCTAAATAAAAGAGCAGGTGGTGGATTGGGGTCCATTGTCAGCCCATTAAGTTCACGGCCGGCCTAGTACAAGCTTTCAAATGCAAGCTTCACTTAAAGAAAAGAGTTGAATATCCTACACCTTTATTTGTGGGGCTTTAGGAGGATTTGTGTTATGTCATTTTTTAATTTTTAATATTAATTAATTATTTTTTATATCATATATTTTTTTAAATTTTCTTTAAATTTTTTTATTATAAATAAATAATATAAAAAAAGTATGAATGAATAGTATACAAAATATAAAAATTTTCAAAAAAAATAATTATCATTTCAAAATTTTTTAAAAATATATATAATATATAAAATAATTAATTAATATTAAAAAATAAATAAAACAAAAAAAAAACGACACAACACAAGTTATCTTACAATTTTAAAATAAGATTATAGGATAGTATCCACCTAAAAAAAATGACGTTATTGTTTATGTTGCCATATAACGACCATAATCTTGCCCCGTTTTAAATAATAATAGCAAAAGCCTCTAATCTTTGCAAATCTTCTGGCTTTCATTGATATAAATAACTTTAGCTGAAACCCTAACCCTAACTATAACAAGGTGTTTAATGGGTTTTTTTTTTTTCTTTCTCTTCGAACATTTGGCTTCTATTTCAGAAAGATTATGAAGTTTATAAATTGAACTTGCAGAAACTTTTGGGCTCTTATGATCTAAGTCACAATTAACTTTGTCAAAAGGTTCTTTGAAGGGTTTATTAAGAACAATATAAGTAGGCGAAGGAGGAGAATGTTAGCCAAAGTGTTAGCACTAATTGTCTCCCGACAAAAATTTAAATGTGAGTTAGTTATAATTAAAATATAACATTTAAATTAATATAATTAAATAAAAAAAATCGTGTCATAATTAAAAGTGATAATTTTTAATTTAATAATAAGTTCTTGATTTAACAATTACTATTAGAACCAAGGTCGCCTATTTAATTTTCTTTAAACTATTTGTTAAATGAAAAATTATTGACCAATGTATAACAATAATTATCCACAAGCTTCGGTGGGAAGGGAGAATGGAAGCCAAGTTACATATTTTTGGCATTTGAATCTTAAAATGGTGGGATATTCTGGGTCAGGTTTTGTTGTTAATTAAAGCATGTGGGCTCTTGGTTTGATCCACCCAATAAAAAATTGTGCACCGAATCTTGTGTTTTGGTCTTCTTCTATTTGCACATGCTGATATAATAAGCAAAAAAGAAGGCTTTTTGACTATTGCGTCGCCACCGAATTGCATCCAATTATTATGAGATTGAATTTGCTCCTCGGATTAACCTTCATCTAATTTTGCTTTCTGCTGCGAATACTTATGCCCGGTTTAGAAGAGTTTTTAAAAATAAATTTTTTATTTTTTTATTTTATAAAAATAAAAAAATTCGTTTAGGTGACTGTTTTTATCAGTTATTTTTAAAAATTGTTTTTAAAAATAATAACTAAAAAATAAAAAAATAAAAATAATTTGTTTGTATTTTAATTTATTTTCTTTATTTGTTTTTTAAAAAACACAAAAAATAATTAATAAAAAATATTTTTATCTAAATAAATTTTTATTTTTTTATTTTTTAAAACTATTTTTAAAAATAATAAAATAAAAATTATTTTAAACAGCCCCTTAGTCACTGAGTTTCTTGTATTACAGAATTTTTTAAATAATATTAAAACATCACACAATTTTAGGTTCTTCTCCCCAGTTCTTTTTATACTGATATATAGTATTTTAATGTGAGAAGAGCCTAAGAAATTGATCTCTTAATGTTTAAGTCAATTACCCTCTTCATTTTAAATTATTTATTATTTTAAAAATTTTATTTTATTTTAAATTATTTATTATTTTATATTATCAATGAAGTATTAATTGTTATTTTTTTAACATAACCTCTATTTATTGTTATCTTTAATAGAATAGTAACAAGAGTTTAAATTAACTTTAATAAGAATAATTTAGTTAAATATAATTATTTTTTACTATAATTAAGATTATTTAATAACTATCTTAGTTCTTGTGACATTACTTTAAACGATAAATAATTTAAAACGAAAGGATTAATAATTAGTGTTAATTGAACTAATACTGTTAGGCCTTATTAATAGCTTAATAATGACCTATAGCTGCTTTTGACC
>JASKGM010078963.1:0-48907 GCA_034509205.1 Ceratonia siliqua
GGCTTCTGGATTATGGTGGGCATGTCCACCTTTAGTTTTAGCAGATTTGTACCCTGGGATAGTCCATATTTCAGGGGGAACTCTGCCGAAATTTCTAATAAATTATGGACTTAGAATTTATTTTATGAACGTGTGTTTTATTTTCATTATTTATTTATAAATGAACTTCAATGATATTATTGCATTGGTATTTTAGGCTGGTAGGTAATTACCTGAAGGGTAATTTCCTATACCGGTCACGGTCTCAAATTGGGGCGTGACACCCTAGGTGTCGTGTCCCCTGCTTCTAGAATTTTTGGTATCTTATTTTCTGCTTAACCCAAGTCGTGATGCTTCATTTTTGGCAAAAAGGTCACATGCTCCTTGACCTCGCAGCTCAACCTTGCAATTGCGGTTGATTTTCATCTCACTTATACGCGACAGTATCTCTGCTATGGCGATTTGTGGTTGCCTGTCAGCCATGTTTGCTGGATTACCTCAAAGGGCACATGATACGGTTTGATTCCTCTGGCTATAAAAGATAAGAGACAAAACGAAAAAAAAAGAAAGCCTTTCAAACTAAGAGAGGAGGCGATTTTGGAAGCAGATCCGAAGATAAGATCTCGAGTCAAAAAGGGAAAGAGAAATTGAAAAAAATTGAGAGTGAGAAGAAGCCATAATCAAGGAAAGGAATCAAGGGATCTATCGAAGAGGTAGATTTCCCTTATTTCAATTATGTATGTAAATGATTGGGATGGATTGTTGTTTAGAGAGCTATGAAATTAGATCCTAGGGATTGAGTAATTTCATCCCTAGAATCCATGATTCAAAAGGGATTTTTTTTTTCGAATGTGATTATCGATTTCTGAATTTAAGCCAATTAACGGTTCTTGGTAATTTTGAATTTTTTTTTCTCTTGTTTGATTTAGGCAAGGTCCCTGATAACTATTCTTTAGATTTGTTGCTTCTGTAATTTTTTTTTTTGTCTGGATGGGTCCTGTAATTTGGAACTGATTTTTTTCTCGTTTGGAATCAACTATCTTAATTATGCATCGGCCATTCGTTAGTTTTGTAAGTTTCTTAGCTTGTTCATAAGACTCAAACATGATATGCTATGTGTCACGCCCCAATTTAGGCCACGTGACCGGCATAGGGAATTACCCTTTAGGTAATTACCTACCAGCCTAAACTACTAATGCAATTAATTTCATTTACAACCATCTTTAAATGAATAATAAAATCAAAATACACTTTCATAAAAATAATTCTAAGTCAATAATTTATTAAAAATTTTGGCAGAGTTTCCCCTGAAATATGAACTATCCAAGGGTACAAATATGCTTAACTAACAAGGTGGACATGCCCACCATCAACCAGAAGCCTCAGTGGCTTAATAGAAAAGCAGTAAATGGTCCATCACGGACTGTATATCCAAATTATACAGAATTATGCAATTATGATTACAGACCATGAAAATAAACAAAAATGCAAATAAATCTTATCCAACATCTATCCACCAATCCTCAAGTAAACTCCAACATTTACTACTCAAGGTGATGCCTACCAAATTCAATAAGTTGGTTCAAAAGGTGAAGGCAGAGCTAAGGGAAGTACACCAATATCCTAATCTGAAAATGTTAAAGTTTGAGGATGAGTCTACCGACTCAGTGAATAGAAATCAAACTTACCAATTGATACATAAACCCCCTCATGTAATGTGTATTACCGCTAAAATAATATGAAATCTCATTTTTAGTAGTCGTAAACATAATAAGCACCTAATGCACATTACATTCAGGAAAGAAAAATAACTTTTACTTTAGAGAATTATCTTACATAATATGAAATTTAAAATGACAGTATGTCCAATAGTACTTTAATCAAAGTATAAATTTCCTAGGATCCATAACAATATAAGGGAAGAACCTAAACTGAGAAAACAGTATTCTCACTCTAGAGGATAAATCTCAACTAGAGGATAACCTAATTCTCACATTCGGGAACTGTACTCACCGAAGGGAAATACTAACTTCCGATTCTCTTCCGGGCATTCTCATCCGGAGGAACCATTGATAATAAAACTCAATCTTCTATTAGGAACTACATTCACTGACAGAAGTACCCTTTATCAGGAACTGCTCTCAACTGATAAAGGTTGCAACCTAGGTGTACCTAGTGGTTATACCACTACTCTACTACAGATCCCAGATTATAATTCTAAATTACTTTCATAATTCTCATATCATTCATACTTTCACAATATCAATATTCAGATATTTTACATACTGTGGAACATAATATTAAGTTTCACAGATAAATATAAATATGTATATATATATATATATATATATATATATATATATATATCACTTTCTTAAATATTTCTCAAATCCATATTTAAATAAAATCATTTATCCACAAGGTAAACTTTAATAAATTCATGCATCAAGAGGCAAGTAAGAATCCACTCACCGTTTGGTTTGTTATCCCAGGCTCAGTCCCAAAACTAACATTTTTTTCGCTACTGATCTAGGTTTGAAGGAATTGGTTCCAATACCCCTATATAGTAATTAAATAGGGAATGCTTTAGCCCACCTAAACTTAAATGAATACTAAATCTATCGCTACTTTTCTGTTATAACTCCAATAACTATAAAAGTACTTTACTTGCATGACCATGATTTTTGAGTCCCACCATGCTTGATTAAGAATTATACCATAGTTCAACTTCCAAATTCCCAACCATTAAAGGGGTTACAACTTCATATATATGTACATAATGAAACAACTTCATATATATGTACATAATGAAATGTTCACTTTGCTCAGTCAAACTTCCTAACATGAATTTAGCTAGTATTTGCAAACTCAGAAGTTATCAGTAGTACGGAGTCAGAAGAATATTTTACTGACTTAGAAGGAATAAATTTGAAACTAACTATCTTTCTAGCATTTTACCAAACACTTGGTGTGCATTCTAGAAATCTGTTTTAACTTCCTAATGTCCAACCATAAATTTGCTCAGGGAAGAAAGGAAATGGTAACTCCAATTTACTTGATTCTACAAAACTCTATAATGGCTTACCTATCAGGAAAATAACATTGAAAGAACTGGGTCCTTCGTCTCACGGTCACACAACATTACAGGGAAAGGGAATTGTTTATCAAATCTGAAAAAAATCTATTTTGATTCAGAAAATCAAATTTGAATTTTCCATGCCTCTTCAATTTGGTTGTTTTAGAAAGGAAGATGGACAGAATTCACTTACACAGAGGATGACCATAAATCACCCACCACTCAGCCACCAAAATACACCACGACGCTACCCACGTTCACTTCATGGCGGCTGGAACGGAGGCCAAACTGCCGGTGGGCGATGGACAGACCGAGGCGACTGAGGGTGACCGGAGTTTGGCCGGAATTTTTGAGCACTACGGTGAAGAAGGAGCTGCGCTATGGAGAGGAGAAGTGAGCGTGCTGTGCCGCGCAGAGGGGGGAAAGAATGAGAATTTAAGGTTTTCTTTTGTTTTTAAAAGGAAGGGAGGGACTAACTTGCAAATATAGAAAGTTAAATTTGTAAGTTAGTCCTTGTACTTTAGGTTATTTACGTTGGGACCCCTCTCATAAATTTTTTTTTTGACATTACAATATTTATCCTTGAAAATAATCACATTAAGGGCATGATATTCAACACAAAAGCATTACTCCCTACTTGCGTTCTTCACCATAAGTATCGGTGATGAAAAGGAGCTTAGCTTGGTGAACCCAGTTTCTAAGAGCTCGCCTATCATCTTCTACATCGTGGCCTTTTGATCGTGGGGGTAGTGATAAAGGCTAACGTTTACCAGTTTAGAATTTAATTGTAATGGAATCTGGTGATCGTGAGCTCTTTTTGGTGGCAAAAGTGGTAAAACTTTCAAATACTCAAGGGAATTCTCTGATTAATCTGTCAATGTCGAAGGGCTTAGTTCCTGGTTTACCACCTGTCTCTACTTGATCTAGTTGGAGGAGAAACCCTGTATGGTGTAAATTGTGTGCCTCCCTCTCAATCAACTCCTCCACATGGATATTTATTGACCCTTGGAATATGCACGCGTGTCCCTTTGTTATGAACCTTATCGTCAAGCTCTTATAACCGATTCTAATGGTGCCCAATGTCTCCAACCACTACTCCTAGGCCTACTTGGCACGCTACCACCAAGAGGATGAAGTAGTCGATCAATATAGGGCAACATTGAGTGTTTATAGTGCAACTGCTTGACATTGTCCTGCACAATCAATCCTGTCTTTGTTTGCCACCACCACCTGCAACTTCTTACTCTTCATTACCAGCATTCCATGTTTCTTAACTAGCTTTGGATCAATAAAGTTGTGGGTGCTCCCTCTGTCAATAAGCACAGTAACCGATTTACTTCCTAATCTCCCTAACACTCGGATGGTTAGTGCCCGATATCGCATGGAAGGAAATCTTCAGCATGGTCCTCAAGTGGTCACCATCCTCGAGTAGTGGTTCATCTTCCTCAGGTCTTGTTGGTGACACATCGTCCATAATAAATAGTTAAGGTATCTTGTAGCGATGGTCGAGGATGAATTTCTCATCACAGTAGTAACATAGTCCCTTGTCCCAAAGTTCTTTAACCTCTTGCCCGGTGATTCTGCGAAATGTGATCGTCATTGTCCCTGAGCTTGGTTTGGCTTGTTGACTCGAATATGCTCCTAAAATTCCCACTGATGGGTTTATGAGCTTGGGTTGATTTCCTCCGTATCATGTTCCTTTCTTCGATCAACCTTGCTACTCCAATGGCATCTAGCAAGAATCAAGGCTGTTTTATTTTAACTTCAAGACGAATGTCATCCTTTAGGCCGACCACGTAGCAATATGTGGGGAAACTTTCCAGTAGCTCGTCCACCCTGTAAGACAACATTTCAAATGTTTCGCAGTAAGAGGCCAATTTTCGTTGTCTATTTCATGTGACTAAGGGCATCGACAAGGTCCTTATAATTTGTTCGACCAAACAGAGCCAAGATAGCCTTGGTAAACTCTTCCCAAGTCAGGGGACTTCATAGTTTCGTAGGCCACCTGTGCCACTACAATGCTATCTCTCAAAGTGGAACGAGGCTAAGTGAACTTGTTAGTCAACGGATACACTCTTGAAAGAAAAATATTGCTCCGCCTTGTATATCCAACTAGTGGGATCATCTCCATTAAACCGTGGAGAGGATAACTTCAGTTGCTGGTGGTGATCATCATCCTCGTGGGTTGTAACATTTCCCCTTGATTGAACGGGTTAATCTCCAAAGAACTTGGGTGTGAGTTCCTGGAGGTTTGCATGGTCGTAGCTCTATAAGGATTGTTTGCAATGATGCATGCACTTGGTCGAAGCTCAACTCGTGCTTGGCGAGTATTTCGTTGACCTCATTCTGAAACTCAACATTGCTCTTATTACGGGTGTCCATTTCTGGAGAAGAGATTCGATACCAATTATGTGAATAATTTCTAGGAGAGGAATATTAAGAAGAATAGAAGAACAAAGGAGGAAGATAGCAATGTAATTCATTTTATAACCATTACATAAAGATGCCATCACTATAAGAAGGCAATACAATTTGTAACTTCAGGAAAGCTACCAACTAAAGAGCTAAGCAACAAGAAATAATATAAATGGACTTCAACAACTGTTGTCCTAGCTAAGCCTATGACTAATATAGGAAACAAAACAAAGTGCAACGCTGGACCATAGACTTAGGAAAATTAATCGTATCGAGTACATACAGAAGAATGATAAAATGATATAAAAAAGAGACTGAAGAATAATAAAAAGAAACAAACAAACCCATTGTTTCACTCAAAAGTGGCCATATTTTTTGAAGTATAAGGATTGAGATGAAGGGTCTAAAGAAGAAAACCAAAGGGTGCGGAATAGAAAAGGGAACAAAATGTAGATCATATTAACTGAACCCCATCATATCCTTATATTCATATTATATCTTGTCATTGTTTGATTTGACTTTAATTCTGTTCAAACTCACCAACCCTCGATTTTAGAGACGACTCCAAAAACATTAAGCTACATACTGACTGATTATCATTGTTTCATACAATATAAGAGTATTTGGAGTTCATTACTTCATAACAAGTGTTCCCGATAGTTAAATTTGGGATGTTTTATAAAAAATTAATGGGTTGGTTTAATAGTGGAACTAGAAGTGAGCATGTTGTATTTTATAAATTCAAATTCAAACTTTACCAATTTTTTAAAATCAAATCACAAAACATTTCTTCGTGAATCTCTTAATATTGGCACAGATGATTTACTTTTGATCAAATCTTAACCTAATATTGAAAAATTAGGCTAAATTACACATAACCTCCTTTAGCTATAGATCATGTGGTATTTTTCCCCTTATACTATAAACTTAACAATTCACTCCTTAAATTTAGATTTTCATGTAATTTACACATTGCGTTAATACTTTAATTAAAAAACTTGTGTAATTTACACAAAAAAACTAGCAAATTTATAAAAAAAAAAAAATATTAGCAAGAAGTGTAAATTGCATGAAACCAATATTAAAAAAAACTGTAATAAAATTTGTAAAGGATCGAATTATCAACAGAAAGTGTGAAAATTGCACAAAAACCACTATAGTTGATGGTATGATGTGCAATTTAGCCAAAAGTTTATAATAAAAGCCTTAATATCCATTTGGAGTGATGACAAGTGGAGTAGCAAAACAACAAAATTGATGAAGTAGTAGTGAGTATGCTTTCTCATGTGTTATGCGCATGCTTTTGTGAAGAACAAATTGGGACTAATTAAAAAGCATGCGCATTCTCTTGTGTAAAGCACAAATTGGGACTAATTGTAGGGAGCAATTGTGGATAGTGAAAGACTCCAATTCTCCTTTTCCAAACTTTCCCAATAGTAGAAATTGGAATCTATGAACACCAGAAAACAAATCCAATTCAAGCTTTGTGCATCACTTTTAGAGAAAGAAAACAAAGGGAAAGAAGAACAAATCCATGCATGTATCACAAATAAGGGAATGAAAATCCATTGATCGGATTCGCAATCTTTCCATGGTAGGACAGATCAAACAAGTGGTCATCACTTCAAATTATTGTGAAAATATTAATTAAACTCAACTTAAAGAAGGAGAATATTATGCTTTCTCTTGTTGAGTCTTTATCTTTAATCTGAGATATAGCACTGGTCGAGCGTCCTCTTGCAAATCTTGATCAATAACATAATCGCAACATATCTTCCTACAATTTAGTAGGTAGGCGCTACCGCCATGCAGTAGGATTATTATTTGGTCAACACTATAAATTCGGCTCCCAATTATCATTTTATCTTTTTATTTTTATTTTTTAATATTAATTAATTATTGTCTAAGTTATATAATTTTTAAAAAAATTTTTAAAATATTTTTAAAATATATTTATATTTTTTTATACTATTCATCTATAAATTTTTTAACACTATTTATCCATAAGTATAAAAATTTTAAAAAAATATAAAAATATTTTAAAAAACTCTTGAAAATATATATGACATAGAAAATAATTTATTTTTATTAAAAATAAAAAAAAATAAAAAAATATAACATATCATACCGCCACAGGATAGAATGCTCCTTATTATTTATTTCTTACCTCTCATTTTTTTATTTTTTTATTTTTTGACATTAATTAATTATTTTTTATGTCATATATATTTTTTTAAATTTTTAAATGTTTTTTTTGAAAATTTTTACATTTTCTTATACAATTCATTTATAATTTTTCTTGTACTATTCATTCATAAAAAAATTCAAAAATATTTTTAAAAAATCTCAAAAAATATATGACATAAAAAATAATTAATCAATACCAAAAGGTAAGAAAAACCAGGACAAAAAACAAAAAAAATGAGATGTGGGAAGTAAATAGTAATCTTACTGCCCACAACAATGGGACGTAGGATAGAACTTTCCAATATAGTATATTACTCTCCCATATTTTAAGAGATACTTTAATTACACAATTATTTCTTTTATTATAAAAATATACACAAACTTCTCTTAAAAGTTAAAAAAATACTATGACTTGAATCAATTTTGAATTTAAACTTAGTTAAAAAATTTATATGTCTAAAATACCCTTTGAGAACCTTCAAGAATTTTCTATTATTAATTATAAAAAATTTTTAATAATTATTCAATGTGTTTAAACCTTTAAATTTGCCTATTATTGATTATAAAAAAAGTTTTTAAAAATTATTCAATGTATTTATATTTATTCTTCTACATCAATATTACTAAGAGAAAATGAATAAATAAATTATTTGAATTTCACTTTTTTTTTCTTTACAAATGGTATTATAAATATATAAATTATTTAAATAAGGTTAAATTTAAAATTGGATTAAGTTATAATATTTTTTTAAGTTATAAATATATAAATTATTTAAATAATATCTGTGTATATTTTTATAATAGAGAAATAGTTATATAATTAAATCACATTTTAGGAAAGGGGAAAAGTAATTTACTCAATATGTTAACACATGAATTTGATTTTAAGAGAATTCTAACATTTTTTTTATGGTATTAAAGTTCCAACAATTTTTTGTTAAAACATAAGTTATAAGAGTGTCAATTAGGGTCAAGCTCGGCAGACCAACGTCAACCCTTGACATATTTTGAGTAAAAAAGACAGGTCTTAAAAAATCAGAACTGTTTTTTGCTTGACTCGTCAAGGGTTAGCCTTTGATGGGCCAAGTTAGCCCCCTTTTTTTGTAATTTTCTTCGTCTACTTAGTCTTAAAATCTTAGTGTCTTACCTGGCTCTTACCAGTTACCATTTTAATTTTTTAAAGATTTAGATATCTTATAATATTAGAAAGATTTTAGACATCGATTTTCATAACTATCAAAGATAACATGTGATATACTAAGTATTCCAATCATTATTGTGGCTAGGGAATCGACTTTTAGCATTAGTGCATATGTTCTCAACAAATACCGATGTTCTCTTCATGAAAATCATGTGTAAACCCTTATTTGTACCTCATAATTGGTTGCATGATTTTGTTCATATTGTAAGCTTATTAACTTTAAATTTGTTTATTTTTCTTTATTTTCATTATTATTACTAACTTTGATCATAAGTTATATTTTGTAGATGAAGAAAAAGATGACAATTCAACAATTGAACCAAATTTATCTATGCTAGACTCAAATATAATTATCAAGAACGATTAATTAATCATTTTGGTTTTAATTTCATGCTATTGTCTTTGTGGATATTAAGTTTATAATGAATTGATAATGTTTTGTTATGTATGAAAATTTTAAATAATTATTGAGAATGATTGATTTATAATTTATGTTTGATTTTGTTATGAAATTTTATAATATATTTTTTATAATATTTTCATGTACTGGCCTGTTAAGGCATCTTTACCCCTGTAATCCTATAAGATTAGGACTATAGTTAAATTTTAGGTATCCTTTTAAGAAAATGATTTTTTTGGCTCAATTCATTAAAGATTGATCCTTCACGGACTAAATTGGCCTTAGTTTACAACTCAATGAGTCAGCCATTGTATTGTCAAATTTTAATTAACCATATTCAAAATTAATTTATATACATATGATTATTTTATTTTTAATTGTAATAATTAATTCTCCTTTAAAAAATATTCTGTTAATATTTATTTATTTATTTTAGAAGTAAAATACTTCAATATTTTTTCTTTTGAAATAGTTTTAGGTTCTTATATACATTAAAAAAATTAACTATTAACTTACTTATATTTTAATAATTCTATTAATTTTTTTTTCAAATTCGATTTATATGTATAACATATTTTAAAATTATAATAGAAACTTTTGTAAATTTTAAAAATAGAGAAGAAATTTGTGTAAAATAAAAAAAGTAAAAGAATACTTAAATGTTTTAATTTAATTATTTATTTATAGACCTATGATTACTTTTATACTAAAATTATATAAAGTTTTTTTAAAAATTTAAAAATGTTTATATAAATTTAAAGAGTATAATAAAAATATGTATAAAATTTTAGAAAAAAAAATAAAGTCGGAAATGTTAAAATATTATATTAAATTTTAGAACATTTTCGCAGGCGTTGGAGGCGGAGCCCAGGGAGTACGGGCAAATGATGGTGAGGTGTACAACAGCCGTACACGTGGCGCGTCCAAGGAATGCGACCAGTCATCAGGGAATGGGACCCAGAAAAGTTGATAAATCATGTTTCACTGTCCCCGATGAAGGCAGCACATGAGACAAGGAGTCACAATCGCCTTGGCGTGGTGTTTCGCTCTAACTCTGTTACTGACCTTTCCTAAATGAAACCACTAATGTCATGGTGACGCTCTTTTCCCTTGCATGCCCCCCACGTGCCTCTTCCTCAAATTGTTAAGACTGGTTTCTTGTATAAGCGTGTTACATAGTAATAAATCAATTTTTATGGGCATTAATCCTTAATATTTAAGAGTTAATGATACGATTTAATTTTTTCATCGGAGTCACATCTTACAATTAATTTGATCTTCTAATGGAGCTTATTTGTGATAATTAATAACACTTTCAAGTATCAAACTTGTATTTTTGCTCTGATTTGGAATTATACACTTCAATTCATAACCTTTGTAGCATACACTTCAATACATATTTAATATGGTAGTAAAATGTGGATGTTAATTCATATTTTTTAAATAATTATTTATTTAAAATTTTAAAATTACGAGTATTTATTGTTATTTAATATTTTTTTATTTTATTTTGAGTTTGTATTAATACATTTTGAATAAATGAAAAGTATAACCAAAAAAAAAAATTGTCATGTTTAAGTTTTAAATAGTAGATTGAGTATGGGAGAAATTTATATATATATATATATATAATTGTATTATGTTATTTATATAATATTTAATAAATATAAATTATGTGTATATTTTAAATAAATTGTAATCAATAATATATTACTTTATTATAATGCACACATAATATATGTATTAAGTATTATGCAAAAAATATGATTAGATGTACATGGTTATAGATCTAAAAATAAATCTAATAATTGTCTTGTTAGACCGATAATAATAATAGTAATAAAAATATTCATAATTATGCAATTTATAGGATCCATAGATTTTATATTTTTCCTTTAATTCAACACGAAAACATTAATTGTTCATATGCTGTTATTAAATTTACAATTTTCATAATTGTTACAAGTGCAGTTAAGTTTTATGCTTAAATGAATTTTTTATTTTATAAAAAGTGAATAAATTAATATTTATATATACAGGAAAACCAAGTGTATAAATTTAAGGGTAGTTACTCTCAAATTTGTTTTACTATATATGTATATATAATATAATTATTTTTTTTAAATTCTTATATTATTTTATTTTATTGATATATTACTCAAATGTAAATAAATTATACTATACTCAACTATTTTTTGGTCCAGGTTGGGACCAATATTAAAGTATCCTGTCAAGCTCTAGTTATTGCTATTCGTATTCAAATTCCTACAATTTGACCCTCAGCGCAGAGTGGCCCTAAATGCGCATTCACAATTATGTGTGATAGGTTTTTTTGTCCTAACTAGTTTCTGTTTATGGAATTTGGAGTCCAGACAGGTAAAGTTTTGATAGAACCATCAATGGAGTGAAGGACTGAATTAGATGGATTGGATCCCTTCTTCAACGCACCATCATAATTTAACTTTGTTTTTTTGCATGTGTTATATTTATTTTTTATTTTTTTCTATCGTAATCAGTTGAATGATTAAGATTACACGAGATTTATTTTTAAATTAAATTTATCTTTTTTTTCTTAATTAATCAAATATTTATGAATAAAATTAAATATAATGTATGAGATTTATTACTTAATTAATATATCTCATTTATATTTATTATTTATAAATTTATATATATTGTATCTATCTCTTTTTAAACATAATAATATCATATTTAAATCTCAACATCCAAAATATAATCATCCTTTGAGAGATAAATAAATTATCATTTAAATTTAAAAGATAAATTAATACTTTTACGCCAACTTAATATATTAAAAACTGAAAAATAAAGAGGTATAATATATTATTGCCCTCATTTCCTTTAGACACAACCACCAAATTAACTCAAATATATATACAAATGGGATCTCATTTTTTCTATCAAAAGGAATCCGAGTTTTACTTACAATAATTTTTAATAAAACTTAAAAAAGAAAGAAAATATTTGTAATAAGACAATTAGTGATAGATAAATAGAATTTTAAAAAAAATCTATAATTTATCTTACATTTATACAAGAAATCCTTTCTTCGTATAAACATTCTTATACAATTATTTACATTATTTTCTTATATTCTTTTATATAAAAATTTTTATAAAACATTACAAAATTATTTATATAAAAAAAGCATTTCTCCCTTTTATATTTACTATTACCAATGATAGGCATGGTCTGAAATATTCTACTAAACCCTAAATTAATATTTATATATTTATGACTAAATTGAATCCTTTTAGTTATCCAAGTTCCATTATATATATATATATAAATAAAGGAAAGAAAAAATGAAAGAAAGAAACAAAAATGATAAAGGGGCCCACCCCCTCCCCCTTCCTCGCTTTTTAATTATTATCTTGATGACTTGCCTGAGGTTGAAGGGTGGTCCTCTCCATTTTTAATTTTCCGTGTGGGACCACTCCCCATGCTTTGCTAACAAAATGACATTTGTAACCTATTTGATATCCTTAATTAAAAAGGATTAATTATTGTGATCATTTTATTCAAGATACTGTTTTTTAAAAACAATATTTTATGAGAACTATTTTTTTAATATTTTGAAAAAATTTAGAATAATATCTTATAATAATAAAAAAATAAAAAGGTAAAATACATTTTACTCTCTTCAAGTTTATACATGAATTTAAAATCATATAAACCACTCCCTTAATTTCATAAACAATGAAAAAATTGCTTAGAACAATGGGTAAAATAAAATATATGGTTTTAAAAGTTGAAGAAAGTAATTTGCAACATGTACCAAAATTTATAATTAAAGTACCTTTCTTTAAATGTTTAACTTATCAAAAAATTTGTAATTAAAGTAAATTTTAATGGGATAAAGTGTGTATTACCCAAAATAAAATCTTATAGGATATTATTTTAAAATATGATGTGTTTGAAAATATTAAAAGATAATTTTCTCTTAACTAATTATGTTTTGAGACTATGATTTAAAACGATACTTTATGATATTTTACTTTGTTATCTGATACAAAAAGAATTTCATAAGATATTATTTTAAAATATAATGCATCTTAACATATTTGAATAAAATAAACTCTAATTAAAATATTGGCAACTTGGTTAAGAAAAAGAAAACAATGAACTAACAAATACAATTTATCTTTGGTTAGATCATAGGTAAAAATTAATAAACATATGTTATTTCAAGTAACTCTATAAATATTATATTCTAAAATAATATTTTATAACACTTTCATCTTTAATACTTTAAAATAATATTAAAAAAATCTCAATATTATTTTTTATGTAATGTTGATAAAAAAATTATTAACTTTTAAATATTGACAACCTACTTAGGAAAAGCAAGTAGTGAACCATAACAAATACAGTTAACTTGGGTTAGATCTTGGATTAAAAAATCATAATGGACATTTGAAAATTGTTTAACTTTATAATTAGAAGAGAGAGGATATGCATAAGATAAAGTACTGTATTAAATAATACTTTATAAATTTTATAAATTATTATTTATGCAAGATAACAAAAGTCAAAAAATCCTATTGTCCATGGAGGGTGACGTGTTTGGCATACTTTAATTAAATGTTAAAGAATGAATTATAATTACTACGAGTAGCCAAACATCGCTCTCATGCAACATGGTCTCAATCATTAAATATTATGATTGGGTTTGAAGAGAGTGTAGTTAAATGAAAGGCTTCCAAGGTGATGGAAAGAGAAAGAAAGCATTTAAATTAAGTGTTAGTGGGCTCCACTCATACTACTCCCATGTGATTTCATTAGAGAGATGAATTAAAATATTATTAGCCAAACAGCTTCCACTTCAATCTACAACAATACAAAGAGGTCTAAAATATTCAGCCATATAAAGATAAAAATTATGGTAATAAAATCTTAATATAGTAACATATTTGGGGTGATTGAATATGTTTGTATTTTTTAATATATAGTTTAAAAAAAATAATTTTAAAAAAAATAAATTTAATATTTAAATGTAATTATATAAAAATAATTTTATAAAAAAAAACTAGATTTATTATGCTTGAATGAAAATATAAAAATATATTTATACAAATAAAATTATTAAAAATAATATGTAAAAATATTTTTTATATTGTGTTTAAATAACAAAATATTTTATTACAAATTTAAAATAAAATTGTTAAAATTATAAAATATATTATTAAGAATTTAATTTTTATTTTTATTATTATATATAAATAAATTTTTTATTAAAATTTTATTAAAATTTTAAAAATAAAAAAAATTATACATGGAATGAACATAAATAAAAATTAATTAATAGTACAAGGTTAATGTTTTTCATCAAAAATTTTCTCCCACTTAAAATGACTTTTAACTAGAAGCAAGAAAAACTTTATTTTCAAAATAGCCGCTTTCTTAAAAAACAAAGCAACTTCTCAACCAAAAGCTATTGCTAAACAGACTCTTAATCCATTATCATTTAGCTTATGACATAAATGTTTATTGAAGAATGGTTAAATTTTATAAATTAAGCTTGCCACGCCCTAATTCTAAATACGTGACATAAGAAACCATTATTGAGATGACATCACGTAAGCCTTTTATGCAAAATGGAACATAAGATGTATAATTGAACTAATTTAATGTGCATGTATGTAAATCAAGTAAGAGAAATTTACATAAAATTTGGGGCCCGTGTTTCATATGTTTTGTTTCATATTTAAGAAAAAATTACATGTATCTAACACATAAGAATCAAGAACAAATATTTTAAAAATTGTGTTTAACACATTGAACATTTAATCTTTTAAAATTTATGAAAAGAATCGATAAAACACGAATATTTTATAAAAAGAATCTTATAATCTAACATGTATTAGACTGAGTTTACATGAGTCGAGCTCAAACTTTCATTTGAAAATATTAAAACTGAGTTCGGTTAGACTTTTATCATGTAGTTGCGTCCTATGTCATTATCGCTGTTAGGTTGCATTTGAATTGGAGTTTTTAGCAATCAAGAGTTGTGTTCCCAAAAATGGAAAGGCACTTGAAACCAAAGAATAAAATTTCGTGTCATTTCGTGTGAAACGATCGAAATTTTTCGATTTCTAACCCAATCGAAATAAAACATCATATACATACCAAAATTCTACCATTTCGTGGAAATCTCCAAGAATCGTTAAGTTTCAGTGAAAATAGTGATCTTTCAGCTTGTTTCGTAGGAAGCAAACGAAATAGTTAATCTGATTATGAGGTTTTGTTTCTTCTGAGTCTGAACAATCAAACTAATTCAAAGTTTCAAACTAAACTTTTCAGGGAATCATTCCTCAAACTTTACAGATCAAAAGTTGCAATTGCAAAACACCAAACGGTCTAAATCTAAATGATAAAACCATCAAAAATTTAGAATCTAAAATCTGAACTCTCCAGTCTCAAGTAAGTTGAAAACTTGAATTTGAAAAACCAGAACTTATTTGGATCCTTTCTTCTTCAACCATCCAACCAATAGGAGCCAAAACTGCAACTACAAGAAGTAATGCTAATGGTGAACGGTGCGAAGAACCGAAGAGATAATTGAGCATTCCGAATTCCAAAAGACTAAAACAATGCAAAGGACTAAAGGCCGCTTGAAGCATACGACGACACGACGAGACAAAGGAGAACCAGACTCGACAAGGCAAAGGAGAACTGGACTTAAAAAGACGACCAAGAAGCATTTTCGTTTTCTCCTAAATTGACAATGACAATTTAATTTTTCACGCAACCTATTGAATGATTTTTCATGCAACCTATAAATACATAAAAATTGAAAGAATTTATGACATTTATTTCAAGCTTTTACTTTTACTTTCTTATTTTTTTTTATATTAAATGATATATATATAATAATTAATTTTATTTATTTAACTTATAATTAAAATTATATTTAATTTTATATATCTATATTATTATTATTATCATGTTATAATTTTTTAAAATTAAAAAGTTATTATTTAAACTTATTCTAAACATTTTTTTTTCAAAAATATTTTATTTTTACGAGATTTAAAACATTTTCTTTTTCAAAGACTTCAAAATGATATTGCAAACAGAAATTTTATTCCTGGCTTTACTTGGAATAGCTGAAGTATGATTATGTCAGAACTACAACTTGGTGTTGCTTTACCTTTTTGCTCAAATACACAAAAGGGAGAAACTAGTTGGTCCTAAGATGTGAAGAAACGGGTAACCCAACAAGCTAAAAAAATCACAACTACAAAAAAATGTCTAACAAGATGAATTTTTCAGGTGGCAGGGGAACCTAACTTTATCTGAATTATACTTTTTGCAAAGATTTCTTTATAATTGAAGAAAGTCACATTCCACCATGATGAATAATAAAATGGGGATTGTTTGATAACCAACACTATTTACACAAACTTCATTCTTAAATATGCACAAATTATCCAGGAAACTATGTTTGAATTCAAGTAATCTCACTAAGACAATTTTATGTTGCCGAGGCAACTGTGTTTGAATTCAAGTAGCTTCACTTAAATATTTTTTTGTCTCGTCACTTTCAAATATAGTGCTTTAACAATTTATGCCCAGTTTGGGTTTGTGAATGATGTTTGTGTAAGTAACTATTCTGAGTGTGTGCAAAAATATCTCCAACAAAGTTATTAGAATTCTTACAAAAATAGACCTGTAAGGGGAAGAAAGGCCTCAACTTTACAGGGTGAATTGTATTACTTTCTTGTCAAGTCAAATATAAAAAAAAATACACCAATTTATTAGGCAATGGAAGTGACACTAAAATGCATGAATGGAATGCCCATATATTCAAAGTACGATACTAAAACATAAGAGAGAGCTCAAGAATTCCCATTCAGTTGCTGATTAACATGTTCACTCCCTTCATTGGAAATAATAAGCCTAAAACACAGACAATTATCATTGAACCATAGACAAGGAAAACTCAAAAAGATCAACAGAAGCAGTAGGTTATGAAGCACCTTTGCAATTCAAAATTAAATGGTTGTTGTTCTAACTTTGCAAATTTGCCTCTGCTCAGCATCCCCATGTTGAAACTGAGATGAGGTCCTTCCTCTGCCAGCATAGAACCATGGAAGACTGCCTCTTCTCAACATGGAATCCTCTTCCAGGAATCCTCTGCACCAGACACTCTGCTTGAGACTCTATGAAGTTACTTAGTGTCAATGGTGAAAACCCAGATGTCAAAAGTAAGGTTTTCCATGGAGGTGTTCTTTCCTGCAAACGATGGCGACCCAACACAAGCTTCTCCATGGCTGGTTGAATAAGATACCTTTCAATCATCTGAAGGACTTCTAGGTTGACATTCACAGCATCAAGTGATTCAAGAAGCACTGAATAAGACTGAAGGGCACAGATCAGATGCTGGGCAAATGGTGCGTCAGTTCTATCACTGCTTCTATCCACAGTGACCACAATTTTGGGCATGAGCTGCTTCAGAAAGCGAAGGACCAGAGGAAGATATGATGGGTAATATGAGAAGGAGCCAATGGGCAAATTAACAGCAATGGCTTCACAATCACGAAGAGGTTGAGGCCAGGAAGCAGAACTCAATGACTCAAGGCTTAGAATCTCAAGCTCAAAGGGTATGCTGATATCAGTAGCATATTGTTTTAGAATTTCTTGGGTGAAACTGAGCTCAACTTCGTCGTGGTTAGAGGGAGATACAAATGCAGTGATTTTCAGTGAAGGTGATCCACCATTTCTGAGAGCTAACTCTTGCATGAAAGAAGCCCACTGTCCACCAAACCCAATATCAAAATCTATTATGTGAACTCTATCAAACCCTTCCACAGCTTCAAGTAGTGCTTGGTTACAGGTGAAATTGGCAAACTGTAGAACTGGGGAGATTTCTGAGAATGATTTGTAAGCCCCAATCTTGAGTAACAGGCCACCGGGTGAGAAGGTTAAAGAATTGTTGGTGTTTGAATGGAGTAGTTGCAAGGCCTCCTTCATATAAAAAGCTGCCCTTTGAAAAGGCTTACCAATCGGAGAAAGTTGGTGATTGAGCCGCGCCAATATCCCTTGCGCGAGTTCCGGATTACCGGTTTCCATCATTTCTGTGGCCTTGAGAAGCTTGTTTATTATAGTCTGCTGAAGCTGGGGGGTCACCAATTCTTCGCCGGGGCTCACCATGTTCTGCTTTGGTGCTACAACCATGGATGGCCGCTGTTGCAGATGATGGGGAAGTAACTGAAACTGCGGTTGCTGCCGCCGAAGAAAGAGCTCCTGGCCAGAATCCAAAAAGGGCGCCTTCGGAACCTGATAATTAGGTCCAATAGGGCCACAGCGTTTCACCGAAGGCTGAGCAAGAAGTTGATGCTCTTGCAGTTGGCCATATGTCAAAGGCATAACCAACGCTGGGTTCTGCATAAACTGAGCTTGATTTTGGTTCAAAATGAACTGGGGATTGAGGATTTGTGGTTTCTCATCTAAAGACTCAACTGCTTGCTGCTGTTGAGGTTGAAACATACCCAGAGGGAGCGGAGCTTCGGAAAGGTTGCTAGCTGAAACATGGAACATAGGGTTTGGATTCACAGCTGAACCAACTCTTGCTATATTGAATTTAACGTTGTGGGTATTGAAAGGGAAATCAGGGCAATTCCCAGGTCCAGAAGGGTCAATGCTGCTAACAAAATTGCCACTAGTAATGGGGTCAAGCACAGAACTTTGATCCATAACACTTAAACCCCCTCCATGGAATTCAACATCTTCAGCACCATTACTACTCTGCAAAAACTTGCTCAATCCCACAGATGGGTCCTCAATGTCCCCCATAATCAACCTCAAGATGGAGTGATCTTGACCAGACGACTCAGACAAGGCGCTCTCCCAGTCCTCCATTCCCATCCCGCATCTTTCCAGGGCAACCTCTAACGCTGTGGGAGGTGGGTTTTCGCTGGAGACCTTCGCTGCTGCGCCGGTGGAGCTATCGGTTGAGCCGTTGCCGACGCTACCGTGTGAGGAAGACAGTGTGGAGGAGGATGTGGGAGGGCTTGGGTTTCTTCTGACGTCCAGAACAGAGGTGGGCTCACTGCCCACATAGCAATGCTCTTGGTGGGTATTCCACTTCTGCAGAAGCTGCTCTTGAAGATGCGGTGAGAACGAATCTGAAGCAGCAGAACCAAAATCCAAAACCCCCTTCCCTCGAAATTCCTCAAAGGGTAGGGGCACGGCCTTCATCTAAATCAACCACAACAAGATGAAGAAGAACAAGTGAACAACAACTCTACCCAGAAAAAGGACAAGCCAGAACCTTTCCAGATTTTCTCTCAAAAGGGTTGAGCCCAGTATACAAATTTGTGAACAGAGAGGTCATAAATGGCGAAAACAAAATAAGATCTGGGCTTTGATTTGGTATCCAAATTCTGACACATGAAACACTTGTCAAATGCATGCAGGGTTCAATAAACCCATTTCAGCACACACCTCATCTCTTCTCTTCTAGTCCTCGTTCATGTTCTTACTCTTCTTTTCCCCCCTTTTCCTTTCTTCTATGTTGGGCTCTATTTTCTATGATACAACTCACAAACCCATTTTGTTCTTGTTCTTCCGAGTGAAATCTTTTAACGGGTTTTCTTTCTTTCTTTCTTTCTCTTGCCTGTGAAGTGCTCCGTCTTCCTTGTGTTTTCTGCTATGGATGCGTGCAACATATAAAAGTGGTAAAGTGCTTTCTCTCTCTCAGAGCTCTTTCTCTCTCTAGTTTCTAATTTATTATTTTTTTAAATTTTATGTGGCTTTTGTCTATAGACGTAGTTGTCTCCCATGGTAGGGTCTCTGTCACACTCCTTCGTCCCCACTCGCAAGATGTATTGCGCACAGTATTTTTTTTTAAAACAATTAACTTAGAAAAAAGAAAAGTATTACAAACTAATTAAAAAAATAAATTATATCCTAAATTATCTTGTATTATATTTAATTGTATTCTAAAAAGTGCATTTTAAAATTTTAATTTTCTTTACATTATTTTATTGCATTGTTTTAAATTATTTAAAATATTAAAAATAAAACTCTATCAGAGCATTATTTTAGAATAACTTGAGTGATTAGATAGATGGAGTAAGAATAAAGAGTGGTGAATTTGACTCTCTAATTCTTCTCAAAAGACAAATAAAAGTATAAAAAATATTGTTATCATCCATCATCAAAATAATATTAAGAAAAAAATAAAAATAAACCACACTCATCATTTTGATTTTTATTGGAATTATGATAAAATCTAGGTTTAAAGATTATATTAATATCTTATTTTTAATCAAACATTTTTTTTCAAATTTTATAAACACATTATTTTGTCTAATATTTCATAAAAAGTAATTAAAAATAAAAAATAAAATCTTATTAAATTTCAAAAATAATTGATGTAATATAATCTCAACAAAAATTTGCTACATAAAGCATATTTTCGAAATTTATTTTTAATTGTATATAATTTATAATAAAAACTTTGTTAAATTGTAAGTACTTTACAATATTACATTACAAATAATTGGACCATGATTTAAATAGTGTTTTACTTTTACGTAGAAGGAGAGTGATCTCACGATCTTTGAAGGCGCGTATTACAATATTTCTGAATATTATTTTCTTTTTCCTTTTTCTTAATTTCCTTTTAACAGAGACCAACGATACAGAGAGAAAAGGCGAACACCGGGCTGTTTTTCATAATTACTATATTTCCTATTTTACCCTCGTTCTTGTCACTGCTCTCTTCAGAGAGCGAGGTGAAAACAAGGGTATGATGGTAGTTTGAGTAGCAACTGCTGCTGCTGGTGGCCTGTTTTTCGAAACTGAATCTGACGACACGAGATAATGAAAGCTTTTAGCGGGGTTTGAAAATATCGAGGCAGATTTTGGACGGACAAGATCTGTTGTGGGATGAGAATATGCGGCTGTGATCTATAGGAGTGGATTTTATTGGCCAAACTGGAAGCAAAATAAGATAGCTCTGTCCAGGGTACGGATTTTGAATCTGGGACCACATGGTCTAGTCATTTTAGGAAAGGTGGGCATTTTGGTCATTTAGGCGGGAAAGAAAGGGTAAATATGTAAATTCAAGTCTCCAGGGTTAGCTTTTAAATTGTGGGGTCAGAGATGCATCCTAATCTGAAAAGTACCGAAACACCTTTGAATTCTGAAAGTTTGAAAATAGAGGGAAAATATAAAAATAGATTTGTGATTCACTCGTTGTTGGAATAGTAACATAGGACGGTTTGTTTTGATTTTTAAAAATTATTTTATTTTTTGTTTTATAAAAATAAAAAAATTTATTTAATTAATTATTTTTATCAGTTATTTTTAAAATTTTTTATAAAAATAATGATTAAAATTTTTTTATATTTTAACTTATTTTTATAATTTATTTTTTAAAAAATACGAAAAATAATTAATAAAAAATATTTTTATTTAAATAAATTTTTTTTATAAAATTATTTTTAAAAATAATAAAATAAAAATTATTCTAAATAGTCTTATTTTTTATTTTTTTATTAATTAATTATTTTTATGTTATATATTTTTAAAAATATTTTTAAATTTTTAAATTTTTTAAAATATATATTTATGAAAAAATAAATTTAAAAAAAATTATGAATGAATAATATAAGAAGTGTAAAAAAAATTTTTAAAAAAATATATAACATAAAAAAATTATACTATCACCCAAAAATAGTACAGTAGCCTAGCATCACTCAACTAAATTATATGATATTTTAAATAGTGCTTTATGAAATATTTTTATTATATTTTAAATTAATTTATAGTAATATTTTTTGCCTACAAAAAAGAAAAATGTGACAAGATACTACTTTAAAATATTTTTAAAATATTTAATAATAATTTATTAAAAATATATAAAGGCAAAAAAACTATTAGTAAAAAAGTATATTTAAATTGTTGATTAAATTCTTTTTTGTTACAAACTTCTTCAAGGAACAAAACTAGAAAACAAGAAAAATCAAGAAAATGTTTGAATTTATAAATTTATAAATGATAAAATTAAATAAATTAAATATTATTACCATACATTTTTCATAAATTTCTCTTATTTTTTGAGAAATTAATTTTGAAAAAATTATATGAAATATTTTTTCATTTTTATGTCTCCAAATAAGGTTTTGTAACCTTTATTTTTATTTTTATTCCCCCCAAAATAATGTCTTTCAATCTTACTTTCATGAAAAAAAAAAGTGAAAATTTTAAAAACTGCCAAGGAAAACTATCGTGATTAAACAATAATTTTTTGTATAAGAAAAATTAAGAATCAGATAGATTACTCTAATTCTAATTAGACACGAGGAAACACCGATGAAAAATAAACCAAAGACATTTTGTGTTGATTTAGTTCAATCATATTAATTAAATCATTTATTTGTACAAGAATTAATAACATGGTTTTAGACAAGTTATGACATAATTGTGCCACTATTTTTACTCTTTAGGTTAGGGTTAAGAATTCGTGGAAGAATAAGTCTAGTGTTGTGAAACTAGATTAAAAAAAAAATTGCAAGCCATTAAACTTATTTGATTACAAAAAAAATTTATTTTTATACCTCTTCCTCATTTTATTTTTTTAACTATTGATATAATAAAATAATAATAAATATGGTTGATAAATAATAATAAAATAATATATATAAGATAATTGATGAAAGTAATATAAAAAATAGTGTAGGAATAACTTTACTCTTTTAATACTATACATTATAAAGGTTTTATTAAATTACAACGTCGTGTGAATGCATTGTAACAATCTAATATTCTTTTAAAGGACATTCAATCAAATTCAAATGTATGATAATCATTTGATAAAACTAATATATTATTTTAGTTTAAAATAATATATATTATTTTATTTTAATCCAATGGTTATCATATGTTTAAGTTTGATCAAACAACTTTAAAATAGCAATGCACACTCCAACGAATTCCCAGTGCCTGTAACTTAACAAGACTCACATTAATTATAAGGGGGATTTTAAGCTGCTACTGAGTATTGCAGGAGCAGCTTTTTTATTTTTTTAAATTTAATTCTTAAGTTTTTTTATATTTTTTATTTTAAGAAATCATTTAAAAAAATATAAAAAAATAAATGAAAATAATTATTTTTTGTTGTTTTACTTCATTTTTTTATTTATTTTTAAATATTTTTATATAAAATTATTTTTAATTTTAATTTTTAAATTTTTAAAATTTTTTAACTTATTTATTAAAATAATAATTTATAATTTATAATTTTAAAAAATAAAAACAGCTCCAGTAAGGGAGAAAACACCTAATTATAAATACACCTAATTATCAAGTTGTTCTCATAAATTAATGACCTAAACAATTTTATTATTTGTTTTTCTATCTGCATAGCTAGTATTTTAATACTAATCGTACTTTTCCAAATAAGAAATCCTCTAAAAACAACAAAATGTGTGGTTTAATTATTGTGTTTCATCTCAAATTTCATCCAAAAACAATAAATTAAAGCATGCAAATGTGTTCGTTTATATCAAGTGGTATTTTTTTATTAGAAAAAACAAAACAGGTATTGTTCATCATGATCTTAAAACTTAATTAATTATCTATTATTACCAATATATAATATAGAGAGTTTCATAATGTATATTTAACATGTGGAGTTCCCCTTTCTAAAGCTATATCCTTTAATTATTATGTTCTTTTCGTCTTGTCTCAATAATGTTGTTTCATATATTCTTATACGACACACTCTATTAATGTGCTTTTTTGTTTTACATTATAATCAGTAATTTTCAAATTAACTTTCACACACTTTAAATAATTTACTTTTTTTAATTCTATCAAAGATAAACAATTTGTACATTGAAATTAAAAAAATTACAAAAAAATTCATATAACTATCAAAAATTTATAAAATTAAAATTTAACCTTGTAACAATACGCCTAAATACACATATATACTCTGTCTTTCAATATGCTATCGTATCATTGAATTTTGTTTTGAGCCTTCTTTGATTTGTAACTTCTATAGTAATTAAGCTGTAAATGTAAATTATGATAGGTTTGATGAAAAAGTTGAGTTTGAGATTCATCGACATAGTTATATGCTAATTGAGTATTGAAACTAATGCACAATTTTCTTTATAAGCCCTTCATTTGTTACTACTTTACTTTGGGTGCAGTAGGGGGATCAAACAATATAATTAATTATTATATAAATACTGAAAAAAGTTTTTAATTATTTGATATTAACCTATTCAGAAGATACTATAATTATATAAAAATATTAGTTATTTTAATTAATTAATTATAATTATTGATATACATTTTGATGAAATATGTCATAAACAAGTATAAAAATAATAACTATGAATAAGAAAAGCGATGTTACAAACAATTAATGAAATACTACAAAAAATTGAGAAGTATAAAGAAATGAATTTTAATTAAACTCAAATTTAGGTTAAATAATGATTGTTAAATATTTTCAGTGACAGACGACTATTACATGTCAAAGTTAAATATAAATTTATTTAGTTAATGAAAAATAAATTTGTAAATATATTAAAGTTAAATTTCATTTTTTATTGACTTGGTGAATGTAAAAGTAGATTTATCTTAAAATTTCTCTTTATAATATATTAATATGTAATGTGTGTTGTTTGTAGCAATTGATTGCACTCATTTGCACATGGGATTATAAATATTAATTTGAAATAATTAGTTAATTTGATGTGAAATATATGGTAAAAATATTCAGTTTTCTTTAAGTGAGAATCTTGAGACTATCATCTAACTTGTGTTACAAATATGATAATTTTGGGCAATGATTCAAATTACATAGCACTTATGATGACGTCTTTCGTAGTGTCAATCAAAACAAAGAATTTTTGTTTTACTATGCAGGTGATCCCTTATTGATGAACATTTATCAATTGTGAAATGCCCTAGCTAGCCTTGTAACTGAAATAATAAAGATAATCTTAAGTTATGGAAACAAAAATACTGTGAAAGAAGTATAACAGGCAAGATATGATCAGAAACTTAATATATAGATTTAATATCCACAATATAAACTGGTTAGAGAAGCAGATTCAAAATTCAAATTGGTTCTGTAACATTTGAAACTTGTTAGCTAGCTGCAGCTATAGGCTTTTGGTGAAGATCATATATACATGCCACTCTTGCTAGTTCATGACCAGTAGGGATCGATCTTACAAGGTCTAGATCAATTAATTTGCAGACCATGAATGCTATATGGGAATTTGAGATCATAGCTAAGAAGGTGGCTGATATATTATTTTCATGGTAAAGATAACAAGATAAGATGATGAGTACTCCAAAGGGATCAGAACAAGAAGCTCACTGAGTAAGTTGGGTACATAAAACCAGCACGTTTCTGCCACTGTAAAGCAATGGCCTCTGCTATTCAGCTTTTGCAGAAGACCTGAACTGAACACCACTGTCTTTATCTTTTTTATTACTCTAGAGGAGAACACAATAACCAGTAGTTGATTTTCTAGTGATGGGACAAGGACAACCTGCCCGATACTCTGAGTCACTGTACCCTTCTAAATTATATATATAATCCTTTGGCCTGAAAAAGTTGTAAACTATAACTGAGAGTGTCTTTGACATAACTCAGTCTGCAGATGCACTTCTTTGTCTGAGATGAAGAAACAGGCCACCATGGCTGACATCAACTTTGTACTATACTGAGGAAAAAGAAGCAATGGACTGAACTAAGGTCTTTTAATGGAAACTCCTTCTGTAAATGAAGGAGAACAGCTAGGTTGATGGAGTTTTGTGGATGGATGATGCTGTGAGTAGAATATTATCATGAAGAGATATAGTCATATAGATAAGTAGTTCTGTCATCCCATGAGAGTGATTGAAATACGCATACCGAAGAATCAGGTTTACTGCATTTGGAAGCTGATCATGTCTCTGAACTTAATCAAACACCAAGATCTTTTTCCTTATGTGAGCTTTTGAACTTGGGGAGCAACTTCAATGGGGATATATATCTCATAGAGGCAGTCAACACCGTGGCAGAATGGTACTGATTCCATCATGGACTCCAATTGAGAGAGTTTAAGAGGTGATGATGTGAAAAGTGAATGTAATTGCAAAAGAAGTAAAGTAGCATTACTTTGTGAGATAGACATACCGAGCTTGTATAGAAATCTAAGTCAATGAAGTTCTAATTAGAGCATTCAGATAATTTAGGTCAGCCAAATAGCTAGTATCTAGTCAGTAATAAGATTAACATATCACAATTCAATTTGTCCAAATGACACTCGTTTGGCCTAAGTTCAGGTACAATACAGATTATGAATTACCTAACATTTGAAGTTAAGTTAGTTTTGCAGGCCAAGCAGCTGCGGAAGCTCTGTAGGAATTTTTTTTGAAGTTAATATTACGAATTTGAGGATATTCTCTAGCAGGCGTGCTTGAAAATTTGTAAAAGAATTGACAACGAAGAGAAAAAAGGTTAGGTTAGAGTCTGGGCCCCACTTATCCATGTAATATTTTATATGCTATTTTATATTTCAGAGTATGTTTTAGATTTTTAGATTTTTTTATAATTTTTATTTTAATAAATAAGTTAACAAATTTGAAAAAAAAATCAAAAGATTTTGTTTTTTTTACTTTTTTTTTGTTTTTCTATTTTGTTTTTGAATTATTATGTTATGAAATTAAAAAAAATATTTTTCCAATTTTTTAAAATTTCTTTTTACTTATTTATTAAGATAAATTTAAAAAAAAAACTAAAAAATTAAATTTTAAAAATAAAAAACCTACTCCTAAATATTGAAGTTGCGTAGAGTACTTTGTTACAAGAAGTCTAGGTTATCATGCTCACACGTTTATTATTAATCAATGGTGTGTTCTCCCTTTTTCAGTCCATAAAACGCCTTGAGTGTAGGACGAATGAATCGAGCTGTTTGAAAATATCTTGAGTCCAGTTTCTAAAAAAAATAGAAAAATAGTTCATTTATTAATTAAATGAGTTTGAACATAATATAAAACTTATTTAATTAAACGAATGGAGCTTAAAAATTTGATGCCGCTTGTTTTGTTCACAAACAATTCATTTAAAAATTATATATATATATAAAAGATTTTTCTAAGCTACACCCTACTCTTTTTTTTATTTTTTTTATTTTTTATATTTTTTTTTCAAAATTTTTTTTACTTTTTAAAAATAATTAAGTATTTTTTATCTTATATATTTTTTTCAGAATTTTTTAAAATGTTTTTCAATTTTTTCTTAAATTTTTTTACATTTCTTTTACTATTCATTCATAATTTTTTTTACTATTTATTTGTAACTTAGAAAATTTTGCAAAAAATACAAAAACATCTTCAAAAATTCTGAAAAAAATTTATGATATAAAACTTAATTAATTTATTTTAAAAAATAAAAAAAATTTTAAAAATATCCTGTGGGCAGTAGGGTAGTATCCTCCAT
This sequence comes from Ceratonia siliqua, assembly GCA_034509205.1. Classification (NCBI taxonomy): domain Eukaryota; kingdom Viridiplantae; phylum Streptophyta; class Magnoliopsida; order Fabales; family Fabaceae; genus Ceratonia; species Ceratonia siliqua. The sequence goes on from JASKGM010078963.1 coordinate 27,743, forward strand.
ATATAAAATATAGATTGCTAACTTTTATAATGTTGTAGATGTTAACAATCTTTATATTTTTTTATGGATAAAAAATCACTTTTCGAACTTAGTTAGTTTATTTATGTCCTATTTGTATTGACTTATTTTAAAAAAAAAAGTCATTGTTTAAAAAAATTATCTATTTATTTTGACTTCTCATAAAAGGAAAAGTAAAAAATGAGGAGTTTTTCTCCTTTTGAATGAAGCCAAAATTTCTGACTTCCTTCAGAAGAAGAAGTTAATAAATGAAAGATAATATTTTATTTTTTGATTTAAAAATTATTCTTAATTACTTTATCTAAATACAAAACAACTTTTACTTCTAAAAAATATATTATTTTTAAAAGAGAAACAAAATAAATATTTTTTAATAAGTTCAAACAAACAAACAGACCCTTAATTTATTTATTAAACTCAAACAAAATCATTTAGTCCATTTAACATATCTATATAATGTTAGACGAATTTAAACAAGCCAAACCCAAACTTTTGTTTAACTAAACAACGGATGGGGATTCCATCCAGTCAAGCCATGACTGGATGGGATCCACTCATGTAATCTTGGCCGTTCCTTCAATTGTGACACGTGTTTTATACATTTAAAAAAAAAACACTTTTTCATTTATTTTCTCTCCCATATTTCATTTGAGTATCATTATTTTTTTCCTCTGAAAACTTTCTCCCCTTTCCTCCTTCCGGTCTCTTTGTCTCTCGCCGCCACCACTATCAATTGCCGAGGCTAGGCCACACTACCGCCGGCAACTGGCAATGGTCTTCAGCCGCTTTCATAATTGATGGGTTCCGAGCATCGCACATGAATGGAAGAAATGATGGCTTCTGAATATGGTGGGTTTGCTAAAAAAAAACTCTCTTGGAATCATAGTAAAAATATTCCTTCCACCTACCCATTTTAAATATTTTTGATTACCAGCAGTGTTAGAGGAGATCAAATATAAAAGTATGCAATCCAATAACTTCAGGTAATAAATGGTGGACGCTTGCTATTATTTTATTTTGAGAATGGGTGACAGAGAGATGAAGGAGAAAGAATCAAGGAAAGTACTTTTTGGAGAAACAACTGGAAACAAATTATTTATTTATTTCTTGGTGTCTTGCAATCAAACACAAGTAAACAGCAAATAGTTGTTCCTCGCCTAGACTGAAGAATGATTCAGAAATGGAACAAGCAGCTTGGACAGATGCTTTTGCTCTACAAGAGAATATGTGAAGTAAAACAAAGTAAGCAGCTAGATATTGCCATTCTAACGCTTTTGGATAGACTCTTTGAAGAATGATTCAGAAATGAAACGTGTTGATCTCTTAAGTAATGCAGCTATATTTTAGTTGAAGAGCTTTGGCTGCCAGTGATGGGAGGAGAGAATGGCCGGTGGTGTTCCGTTTTGGCAAGAAAAAGGAGAAGTTAGAAATTATCGGAGAAAGAGAAGTGAAAAATTAAAGGGAATGGAGTAAAAAAGTTAAAAAAAAATTAAATATATGAATAAGACACATGTTACGATCTGGGCCGTCCCTTGAAGGGACGGTCAAGATTACATGACTGGATCTGGATGGGATCCGCATCCCTAAACAACCAAGACCAAGCAGCTCATTTATATCATGTGTTAGAGCATGAAAACACTAAAACCCAACTGGTTTACAACCTAGCTACTTGAGTAGTCTCCTAACTAGAAAGTTTTAGTCATGAAAAACTTCTTCAAGCTTCAGCCATTTAGGCTTCTCTAGCACAAAGAGAAGCATCAGATTTGAAGATGCTGTGGATCCTAATAATGCAACAAGTGCTCCCATAAAAAAAATTAAGTTTGCTTTTATTTGAAGAGTTTTGTTACCCTTACCTAATCAGTAACGCACAAAATTAAGTTTGCTTTTATTTGAAGAGTTTTGTTACCCTTACCTAATCAGTAACGCACAAAATTCAAAGTATCTAATATAGTACTCTTCTCCATGCAATTCCTTTTTCTTATTGTAAGAAAAAAAATGTAGCACATATGTTTGTAGTTTTATGAGGAATGTTAGTTTGTGAGACTAGCATTTCTTTATTTGAAAGATGGAGACTAGTGTTATTATACTTAGTAACATCTTCACAATTACTGATGTATGTGTCAATCTCTTTTATTAATATTTTAATAAAATAATAACTATGGTTGGTTTGACTTTCTAAATATAAAATGAAAGTAATTATCAATTAAATTTTTAATATTTTAGAATAATAAATCAAGATTATGAAAAAGACTCTAAAGACACCAAATCTTTCCCGAGTCATGTATAATAGTATAGACTGACAAAGCTGTATTTAGACTTATTTTAAAATTTTGAAAAATTCCTAATCTATATATATTGTAAAAAAAATTTGTTGTCCAGAGACATTTAAAATTTTGTTAGAATAAAATAGAGTAAACGATTTTTAATTGCTTTTAGGACACCATATTTAAAAGCGATATTATATTTTACTTTCCTCATTATTATAAGACTTTTTAATGATCCTGGAAACACAAAACAAAATCGTTATAGGAAAGGAAACAAATAATTTGATCATCACCTTAAGTTTTCGTGTGTAGATGGGAGCAAATCTATTAGGTTGTGATGATTTTATCTCCCAAATTTGACAAACAAAACAAGTCAACGTAACTGAGATCAGCAGATTCCTTAGGTTGCATTTGGAAGATAGTTTTAAGAGAATGTTTTTGATGTTGAAATTATTGTTACAAATCTATCATTTGATATCTTAATCCATTGCTTCAAGACAGGAATCAAGACAAGGCTTGGTTCAATAAAGAGCTCCATTAATTTTATTTAGTAAAAGATTTTCAATATCTGAGAGAATTCTTTTCAAATTATTTCCTTATTTTATATCTGTTTCAAATGCTTAATTAAAAAAAAATCTTAATTATGTATACATACATTTGTGTACTTGGCAAGAATAAATGTACAAAGATATAATTATATAAAGAATGAAGGATTGAAAAAAATGAAAATTTTATCCAGATGCCTTAACAATTTTTTACTCAACCATTTTTCAACTTCCGATTTTTGCTTTCCTTTTGCATATATCAAATTTCTAAAGAAAAAAAAAATCTAGTCATTGGCTTAGGTCTAGGGGTAAAACATTTTAATCATTTGACTAAAATAGTACCTTCTTTATTTATTTAGAATAAGAAAAAGGCCATTAAAGGCTTAAAAAAATATTCCCGGTGAGCTTCACTCCTCTCACGCTCCTCAATAAAATCTACTTCAATCAAGAAAATAAACTCTCATGAGAAATTATTTAATATGATCTTTCTTGAATCATCATAAAATAATTTTTTTTCAAAAGATTTGCTTAGATTCTAACCTTAAAAGTTCAATCTTTTGTGCTGCTGAATACCAAAAAAGGTTAAATAAGCTCAAATGAATTGGCACATGCTACATAATTGTATGCCAAGTTCAGCTCAAAGTATACAGTAATAAAAAAAACATCAAACCCTAAACCTAAACCTAAACCCTTGACTAAATTGTTCATTTCTTCCAAAGCAATTTGCTTTGTTGTCAAGAGTACAAGAAAGAGTCTCCATCCTAGGATAATGGAAGTGGGGGGAAGAACATAGTTAATTTACCCACATTCAAAGAGACATCCTAGTACAACATAATAGAACTGTATAATGGAATCCCGTACAGCAGTTAAGAAAACATTTGGGAGTTGATTGCATCAATAATCCTAAAATTACAGAGAAAATTTAGTTACAGAACCAAATTAAATCCAATAAGATTCAAGAAAAATAAAATGAAGTAGCAAGTTATGATGGTTAGCTGCTGCTCACTCAGCATCTCCAAGTTGAAACCGAGATAAGTTCCTTCCTTTGCCAGCATAGAACAAGAGAAGATTGCTTTCTCTCCACTTGGAATCCTCGCACAGGTGCTCTCTGCACCAAACACTCTGCTTGAGCTTCTGTGGAGTTGCTGAATCTGAAAGGAGAGAACCCAGATGAAAGTAGCAGGTTCCTCCAAGGTGGTAGTTTTTCTTGTGAACGGTGGCGACCCAGTATGATTTTCTCAATGGCTGGTTGGACGAAATGCCTCTCAATCTTCTGGAGGACATCGAGGTTCACATTTACAGCATCCAGTGATTCAAGAAGGGCTGAGTAAGATTGAAGAGAGTCAATTAGGTTGTGGGGAAATGAAACATCGATTCGATCACAGGTTCTATCCAAAGTGACCACAATTTTTGGCATAAGCTGCTTTACAAAGCGAAGGATCAAAGGAAACAATGATGGGTAATTTGAAGAACAAGAAATTGGCAAATTCACAGCAATTGCTTCTCTTTCTGAGAATTGAAAGGAAGCGGGGTTCAGTGATTCAATGCTCATAACATTGAGCTCAAAGGACATGTTGATTTCTTTCGCGTATTGTTTCAAATTTTCTCGAGTAAATCCGAGCTCGACTTCGTCGCAGGTGGAGGGTGATACAATAGCAGTAACTTTAAGAGAACAAGAACCACCATTGTTTCTCAAGGCAAGCTCTTGCATAAATGAAGCCCATTGAACTCCAAACCCAATATCAAAATCAATAATGTGAATTTCATCAAAACTTTGCACGGCTTCAATGAGGGCTTGGTTACATGTAAAATTGGCAAACTGAAGAACGGGTGAGATTTCAGAGAAGGATTTGTAAGCACCGATTTTGAAGATGAAACTGATGGGTGAGAAAGCCAAGAAATTGTGGGTGGAGTTTGTATGGAGAAGTAACTGCAAGGCCTCTTTCATGTAGAAAGCAGCCCTCTGAAAAGGCTTACCAATTGGAGAGAGCTGGTGATTGAGCCGCGCCAATATCCCCTGCGCAAGAACCGGATTATCAGCTTCGATCAGTTCTGCAGTTCTGAATAGCTGCTCAACTATATTCCGTTGAAGCTGTTGGGTTACCAGATCATCGCCGGTGGAGTTCACCTTCTGCTGTTTCGCCGGTGGCACAGTCAGCGATTGCCGGTGTGGAATCGATGGAAATAGTTCTTGCCCTGGATCCGAAAAGGGTAACTTTGGAAGCTGATAATTCGGACTAATTGTGTCTGAAATAAAGTGTTTTGCCTGAGGCTGAGAGAAAATGTGCTGCTCTTGCATTTGGGGGTATGTCAAGGGCACAAAGAAAGACGGGTTCTCTGAGAACTGAACTTGATTTTGGTTCAACAGCAACTGAGTGTTGATAGCCTGAGGCTTCTCCTCTACTATTCCAATTACTTGCTGCTGAGAATTGAACAGAGGATTGCTTGCAGAAGCAGAAAAAATGGGTTCCGGAATCAAGACAGAACCAGTCTTTGCATTGAGGCTATCTATATTCTCACCATTGAATGGGAAACCAGGGAAATTTCCCATAATGGATGGGTCAATATTAACGGGTTCAAGCTCATCCACAATTCCAAAACCTCCATTGAAATCGGCATTATGAGACCTACCTTCACTGCTCGGCAGTAGTTTGCTCAGTCCCGCAGATGGGTCTTCAATATCGCCCATAATTAATCTCAGAATAGACTGATCTTGACTTGGGGACTCTGATAACACACTCTCCCAGTCGTCCATTCGCAGCGCACAATTTTCCGCGCTGGTGTCTAAGGGTGTCTGATATGGGTTTTCTGAGACCGTCGGGGCTGCGCCGGTGGTGCTATTGGTTGAACCGCTGCCACCCCGACCCTTGCCGGAGCTATTGCTGCCGAGAGAGGAGGACATTGTGGAGGAGGAAGTAGGAGGGCTGGGGCTTCTTCTGGTGTCAAGAACAGAGGTGGGCTCACTGCCCACATAGCAATCGTCTTTGTCGCTGCTGGTCCACTTCTCTGCTTGATGATGTAAAAGGAATGAAAATGAATCTGAAGCAGAAGCAGAAGAGAAACCCAACACCCCCTTCCCTTGAAATTCCTCAAAAGGCAAGGGCATGGCCTTCATCTAAGAAAACTAACGACCAGAACAAGAACAAAGACTCCAGTTTTTCAAAGGACCACCTTGTCCCACAAAAGATTTCAAACCAGAAACTGGAATACGGGGTTAGTTAAGAAATCGAAATCTAGAAAGAAGGCTTAAAAATTAAGCAGATTTGAAAAACAATAACAAAAATGGAATTTTGGATTCGCCAAAAACCCAGAAAACTTCTTCTTCCTCCTCCGATCCCCTCTTATAATCATCCAAATACTGGCAGTGAACCCAGAAGGCCATTGATCTTATCCTTGTGCTGCGTTTGAAGTTGAACTTCCGAAGGCGATTTTCATTCGCTCGGGAGCACTCTTTCTTGCTTATGTGTTGCCTATAAAAGTGGTGAGGTACCCTCTTCTCTTTCTCTCTCTCTCCACTTCTGTTTCTTTTTTTTTTTCGCTTGCTGCAGACGTAGTTTTCCCCCTAGTTGGTAGGGTTTCTGTGCTTTACTGCGTTAGCCACTCCCATATAGCGCGTAGACACGACTCCGTAGACTATCTGGTTCTCGAGGACATCATAATATTAATACCAGAAATTTCACCTTAGGGGTTAGGTAGGTGCACTATACTTTAACGCCCTTTTTAGCTTTTTTTTTTTAATTTTTTATTTTTTAAGAAATAATTTAAAATTTTGAAAAAAATAAAATATATAAAATATATAAATTTTTTTAATTTTTAGTTTTTACTTTATTTTTAAATACTTGTATTTTAAAAAAAATTATAATTTTTTAAAATAAAAATTAAAAAAAATAAAAATTTACTCACTTTCTACTCACCATATCTAAAGTATAAGGAGACGCTGGTGCATTGATATTAGATCCAAGCAATCTTTAATATATTTATATTAGGTATATTATTATTTAAAATAACATCACATTTAAAATATGAAAATTTTAAGTTATAATTTGATGTGAACGTACTATAATAGAATGGCCTCTTTAATGAACGTCCCATACTTTATTATGGCCTTCACTTGCTTTATATGAGCCTCGTGAAAACCAAGTTAACCAACTTATTGTGTATATGAGACATTTGATATAATGTGATATTTTAAATAAGGGTTTGACTAAGCTACCTCCCACCTCATTTTTTTTTTTAGAATTTTTTTTATTTTTTAAAAATAATTAAGTATTTTTTATCTTATATAATTTTTTCAGAATTTTTTTAAAACGTTTTTCAATTTTTTCTTGAATTTTTTTTATATCTCTGTTATTATTTATCTATAATTTTTTTTACTATTTATTTATGACTTAAAAAATTCTACAAAAAATATAAAAACATCTTTAAAAATTCTGAAAAAAATATATGATATAAAATTTAATTAATTGATTTTAAAAAATAAAAAAAATTAAAACAAAAAATAAAAAAAAATATAAAAAATATATATATAAAATGCCCTACCGCCCACTTTAGTAACCTCCTTTAAATAAACAATTATTATGTTATCGCTGCTCATGATAATATAAGAAGGAGGTTACTACCTTACCGCCCACGTTAGTGGGCGGTAGGGCATTTTATATATTTTTTTTATATTTTTTTGATTTTTTGATTTAATTTTTTTACTTTTTAAAATTAATTAATTAAGTTTTATATCATATATTTTTTTCAGAATTTTTAAAGATGTTTTTGTATTTTTTGTAAAATTTTTTAAGTCACAAATAAATAGTAAAAAAATTATAGATGAATAGTAATAGAGATATAAAAAAAATTCAAGAAAAAATTGAAAAACATTTTAAACAATTCTGAAAAAATTATATAAGATAAAAAATACTTAATTATTTTTAAAAAGTAAAAAAAACTTAAAAAAAACTTAAAAAATAAAAAAAATAAAAAAAAAATGGGGTGGAGGGTAGCTTAGTCAAACCCATATAAGAAAGAGAGTAAACAAATATGATATATTTGCTATTTGCTATCATTTTCAAGTTTCTCTTTTTTAGTAGTCTCTCTCATCTCTCTTCACTATTGGACCTCTTTGTCCTCTCTCTTATTTAGTTATTTCTTTCTCTTCAGCTGAGGATCTTGTAGCCTACTATGGAAAACTCAATAATCAATATTTTAGCTTCTTTATTTCATCAATGTGTCTTATTGAAGGATCTTTCTATTCTACTCGAGTATTTATATTTGTTGAGTAGGTATTTATTTTTTATATTTGTTTTTATATTTTTTATTTTAAGAAATAATTTAAAATAATTTCATAATATAAATATTCAAAATAAATCAAAAAACAAAGTAAAAAAACTAAAAATATTCTTTTGAATATTTTAATTTATTTTTATTATTTTTAGATTCTTTAAATTATTTCTTAAAATAAAAATTATAAAAAAATATAACACAAAAATATAAAAAATAAAAACTTATTTCAGGAATATGCATACTCTTGGAGGAAGATAGAAAGTCCTTTTATTGAAGGTGTTTTAGCATTTAATTTAATTTAATTTTAATTTAATTTTAATTTTTCTTATAATTTTTATTTTAGTAAAAAAATTAAAGAAATCTAACAAAAAATTGAAAAAAATTAAAATTAAAAAAATAAAATAATTTTTTTACCTTTTCTTGTTTTTTATTTATTTTTTAATACTTGTGTTATAGAATTTTTTTTAATTTTTTTTCAATTTTTTATACTCTTTTAAATTATTTTTTAAAATAAAAAATTATTAAAAAATTAAAATTTCACTCCAAGAGTATGACTACTCTTAAAGTAGGTTAGTAAGCACCTTATTGAAAATAAAAAATGTTTCCATAATTTTTATCATTTTTATTTTGTAAGAAATATATTTTATACATTTTTTATTTTTTTGAATTATAAAAAGATGCTTTTAGCATTTTTAAAATTTTATTCAAATATTTATTTTAAAAATAAATTAATAAAATTTATTATAACTACATTATTAGCCATAATCACTAATGATTAAAAAATGTATAATGAGAATACTAAAAACATAAACACACAATTAATATACTTAAACTATATCAATAAAAATTACTATTGAAAAAAATGTTTTCAAAAAATTAAAAATTAAAAATTAAATTGTTTTTAGAAAATGAAAATAAAGAATATTTTTACAAACTAAACTTTATAAAATTTCCAGCATAATTATATGCATATTATTTAATCTCACGGTATTTATATAAGTTTATAAACTAATCAATTATAAATATTTTTACAAACTAAACAAACCTTTGTTTTGTATAATAAATTTTCCAGTATAATTATATGCATATTAGTTAATGTCACAGTATTTATATAAGTTTATAAACTAATCAATTATAATTTGTAATGTATGAAGATAAATTAATTTTTTTTCTACATTTTATAATAGTAAATATTTTATAAATAATTATAAGTAGAAGAGAGAAAGAAAGAAGAGAGATGAAAGAGAGACCCAATAAAGAACAGAGATCAGAGAGAGACTAATAAAGAAAAGAGATCCGAGAGAGACTAATAAAGAAAAGAGATCCGAGAGAGAAATAAGCGAAACCTAATGGAGGAAGCTTGGAAATGATTCCGAGTATATGATTTTTGGTCATTCTTTTTCTTACATTGTCATATAGTTAGGCGGTAGGGTAGTGAGATGGTACCATAATATTTTTTAAATATCATAATATAAAATAGGAAACCACTATCCTACACCCCCACCCCCTTTTTATTTTTTATTTTTTTTACTTTTTATGTTTTTTTTTAAAATTTTTTTACTTTTTAAAATTAATTAACTATTTTTTATCTTATATATTTTTTTCAGAATTTTTTAAGATTGTTTTGAATTTTTTCTTGAATTTTTTTACATTCTTTTTACTATTCACATATAATTTTTTTTACTATTCATTTGTAACTTACAAGATTTTAAAAAAATACAAAAACATTCTAAAAAATTTTAATAAAAATATATCATATAAACATATAATTAATTAATTTTATAAAATAAAAATTATTAAAAAAAACTTTAAAACAAACTTTAAAAAAAAGTGTGGCTGTAGGGGAGTGTGGCCCTATAAAATATTAAAATATAAGATATTATGATATATAAAATTTTTATTTTTGGTATGACAATTAAAATTATTAAAAAATAATACAATTAGAGTTTTTAAAAAATTTTAAAAATAAAAGCAATGTAATGTGATATGATATTTTCATAGTTTTTGGATGATATAATATACCATGCAAAATGATTTTATTTCATCACATCTTAATATCTTGGATTATACCAACATCTTAAATAACATATCAAACACATATATTTTGGATGCCTATTGTCTTTCAAGGTTAAGATAACGGTATATCAAATGACTCAATAGAATCACACTATATCACCTAAAAATTATGAAAATCTTATATCATACTTAGATGCTATAATATGTAAGATATTAGTATATCAAACATCTTTTAAATTTAAATTTTAGGCCAACATTTAGAAGATTTTTTTTTTTTAAACGTACCAGCTTGCAGTAGCAAATTTACATACTTTTATATATATATAAAACAATGTTTGACCCTGTTTGACCCCATTAACCCAAGTAACCCGTCCCAACACAATTTGAAACACCTTATCAGTGTGAGAGATGATGGTTAGTATGATTTATTAAATGAAGTATCAATTGTTTTGTGAGAAAAAAAATATTAATATTTTAAATATGAATGGTACTTTCATGGCATAAGAAGATCAAGACATAAAGTTTAAAAAGTTTTAAATTTGTATCAAGTTGAGTTATTCTATCATGTGATTAATAGATAACTTCAAAAATTTAATAATATATTTATAGAGGTAAATCCTAAATTACGTCTTTGTGTAGTAAGTTTAAGTTCAAGATATTCATTTTCTACATTTGATAAGGAAAAATTGATTTATTTAGCTAAGTTTTATCTATTAAAATTTTCTTTTGTGGAGCTTATAATGATTGATAGTCAAGTTGAAATTTATATAATAGATTTTTGTTCTGATGATCTGTAATATTTCAATTGGGTCAAGGACTTTATTATAAATTTACTGGGTATTTTATTTATTTATAAATTATAATATCACATGGGACATCTGAAAATTTGTAAGAAAAAAAATTTTCTAATATGTAAGTTCTCTTCCTCACGTCATATTAGGAATTGGAAAGTGAACCACAAAGAAAAATCTGATTGCCCATTCTCTCTCTTATCATATTTAGGACACCCAAGAAGATTTAGGAAGGCTACCTCCAGTATTTGCGTTCGTTTCCTGCTGGTTGTGAGGTGATTTTATGCTTCCCGTTTTGTCTGGCCAGGTGTGCTGTTGGATGTCCGAAAGTTTGGTTTTGGTGGCTGTTTGATGTTCAAATGGCTGTTTATGTCTGAAAATCTGGTTTTGCTACTGTAAATCACTAAGTTCATTTCCTTTTCTGCTTAATCAGTATTTTTGCTCTCAAGCTCCCTCCAAAATTGTGATCCAACATGAGGAGCAGGGGAGGGGTTAGTGCTTCTCTGTTTCGTTGTTCTAAATGTCTTGATCCTTAGGGAATTAAGTTTTTTTTGTTATTAAAATCCTCCTTGGCAATGGCTTTAGCATAGTTCAAATTCATTTCAATAGGATTAGGAATTTAAAGCTGGCTTGTTTGCAACAAATAAGATATGGAAAATTAGGGGTTTAGCTGAGGATAATTAAAATTCCTTTTGACTTATCATAGTGTGGCATAAATTCTCATGAGTGGTGTTGTGCAGTGAGCTTCACAAAGTTAGTAAAGTGAGTTGAAGTTTCTATCTTGACTATATATATGGAACCATATGAAATTATTTTTATGATAGTCTTGAAATTTCATTAATTATTCTTTTAAACCAAAAGAAAATTTTAATTATGTTCTTTACTAGTCTTGGGGTTTATTATTTACCCTGTTATGTCAAAATCTTATTTTATGAAAATATTACCATGCAAAGTGATTTTAGAATTATTGAGAATAAACTCCAATTAAGTAAATTTCTAATGTTTATTTATGTGATTGAAATAAATTTTTTGATACTGTTTTTTTTTCTTTCTTATAGAAAATGTATTGTAAATTTGTAATATTTTATGCTTAAACTATTTGTGAAAGCAGACAATATAAACTCATTGATAAGTGAAATTTTTGTTGGATCTTTTGGCATTTTTATAGGGTAACCCTACGTGTACCTAGCATTAGTTGTCCATTGACTATTTATGGGAGGTATAAGGTAGGCCATTAGAACGGGCATGTGATTAATTCATCCGTGAGATTACTCCAGATGCATATGATACATTGTTTCATGAGAAAGAGTTACCTATGAGAAGAACTACTAGATCCATCTACCTTTATATTTTAAAGTTTATTTAACTCCTCAGAGTTTTATGTTATTTATTTACATTGACAAATATATTCCTATGACTTTCTTTCTCATTATATATATATATATATATATATATATATATATATATATATATGTTTTAATATAATTAAAGAAACTCTATATAATTGTTTAAGAATTTTAATTATATCATTTGAACTTACCTTCTATGAAATGATCTTGGTTTCCAAATTATAAATGTCCCTTATTATGAATTCATTTCCTAAAACCCTTTTTACTTATGCTAATTCCCTTTTTAAATTCTATATTTCTATAGCTGTCATATGGCTTTTATATATAGGATTCGTAGGAAATTTCATCTCATTGAGTTTTTATGACTCACCCATTTCCTTTTTCTTTCCAGATCAAGTTATAAGTGCTAAATCTTCTAAGCCTTCATATTCTGTTGAGCCTGTCAACTAGCTATGGTAGGCATTTCTCTTGTTGGTGGGGTGTTTTGAAAAGGCATTTGAACATGTTGACTAAGAAGTGCATAGGATCATTTTGGTGTTTTGGTCATGTCATGTAAATATAAATTATTTTGACTAGCTGTTAATATTATCTCTTGTCTGGTACCCTTGAGCCTAGGAAACTCTGTGTGGTGGAATTATCCATCTATTTTGGTTGTGAGTTATACCTTAGAATGTTCATATTTTAGGGGAAACTCCGTCCGATTTTATGTAAAAATGATATGACAAATTTCATATTTAACATATATGGCCTTGTGCACTTGGTTTATAAATTATTTTGAATTATTTTGAATTACACTTCATGGAGTCATAGAATAGGTTGGTAGGTTGATAAGTGATTTCTTATGCCGGTCATGCTCCCAGATTTGGGGTGTGACATGATCAAAAGTTAGATGAGATTAGTGATATTTTTGCAATGTTTGTGAAAAATAGAAAGCATATTGTGTATCAATAGTATATTTACTTCTGAAACTAGCCTTGATTTTGCCTGTGACAACTGCAACAATTGAAAAATGTTTCTCTGCAATAAATTTTGTAAAGAATGGAATGTGTATTAGTATGGGAGATAAATGATTAAATGATTGTTTAGTCACATACATAAAGAGATATTTTTTTTAGTGTTGAAAATGAAACAATCATATAACATTTTTAAAATATGAAAATACGTAGAGAACAATTATAATTTATAGAAGTTGAGGTATTTGTATTTTTTAGTAATGAGAATGATGAGATTATATATTTTGTATGAGCGATATTAGGTGTAATTAGAAATTTTGTGAAAATAAAAATTATTTTTGTAATATCCCATTTTGGCTTAATGAATTGCCCACACTACCCCTAAACTTTATGGACCCATCACTACCAGGTTGATATAGAGGTGTATCCTTAAAATTGCTTAAAGAGAAATTTAATATTGATTGACACTCAAGTTGGTCCAAAAATATCCTTATCTTATACACATTAAAAAGAATGAATTATTATTTTGATGCTTGAAAAATTTTTTCATTCTCAAATTAAACAAAATATTTTCTTTTAATTTGATTTTTCAATGTGCTACTAATAAAATGGTCAGGCCATTAAATCACATCAATTTTTGGTATATATTAAGTTACATTAACATATTTATCAACAACATAATTACTTTGCTAACAAAATACATATTAAAGAATCAAGGTAGAGAAAACAAAAATTTCAATGATCACGTTAAAAATCTGAAGATAGTCATTTAATAAAATTAAAATAATACAGCAATTTAGTTTGGAACAGAGACATAAAGCCAAAGTTAGAGTTCCCAGTTCAATTGGATTTGAATATGAAATTATGAATTAATAAACAGGCAAATCCAAAGTTAGAGTTGTTAACATGTTGAGTTACTTCGTGCATATTACAACTTACAAGCTCTACGAATAGTGGTATAGATATATCATGGCGTGAACAGAAAGGGGGATTGCAGAGGAAGAGTAACTAATCGTATATATATATCACTTTTTTTTAGGACATTTTTATCCTATTTTGGAGTATATAGATATAGATGCTTTAGAATAGGATTTTTATTTTTTAATTGGTTAATTTTTTTATACTTTTTATTTTAAAAAATAATTTAAGAAAATTTTAAAAAATTTTAAAAAATTTCATAAGTATTAAAAAATAATTCAAAACAAAATATAAAAACAAAAAAAGTAAAAAAAAATCTTTGATTTTTTTAATTGTTTTATATTCTTTTAACTTATTTCTTAAAATAAAAACTATAAAAAAAAAACCTATTATAGAGTATAGAATACTCTATAGTGGGATAGGAATGACATTTTTTTTTATACTTTTCTTATCTTTTTACTTTTAATTATATAATATATATTAATAATTAAAAATATAAAATATAAAAAATGGTATACAAATAAGTTATTTGAGTAACTTAATCTGGATGAAAAGCTTGGTAGAAGAGAAAAAATGGGCGAGGGAAGAAGTTAAAGCCAATTCACCTAACTCCAAAAATCAAGTTGTTTCAATTTTTTTAAAAAAAAATCCACCAAAATAATATTGTTTCACTTAAAAGGATTTAAAAATAAATAAATCAAGAATTGAACAAATCATTGATCTGCTCTTTTTTTTTTGGTTTTACCCATTTAAGGCCGGTTCAATAACTTTTAACTAGTTTTTTATAGGTTTTTAGGAGTTGATCAAATTAATCATATAATCAATTCTTATTTTTTTTATTTGACTGGTCAATTCGATCGATTTTTTCATCATTGTCTTTTACTTTTTGCATTACCTGTTTATTTTGTTAAAAACATTTGTTTTGAAAAAATAACATAAAATTTTTGTTTATTATTAAAAATTTTAATGATCTAAATTTCTTTTTATGACACTAGTTAAGGTTTAAAAAGATAAGAATTAGGGTGTGTTATATTTTATTTACAAAAGAAATTAAAGTAAATTATTGTTATTATATGTTTCTAAAAGCCTTATATTTTATAATAATATCTTATCTTAAAAAACAATATCTTATTAAATTTAAAATTTGTTATTATAATTTATGAAGCACTTATATTAATCATATAGCCATATCTTATATAAAAAATTAATTTTTATAAAATATTTATTCTAAAATAAAGTATCACCTAAACTCAACAAATAAGGCAATTTATGCAATCTCGTGGGGACCAGGGGTAATGGGGATCCCGTGCAATTGGGTTTCCAACTGCACAGGACAACCACGATCTTTTCAAAACAATTTTTTATAAGGGTGTCTTGTAATGCATGCAAAAAAAGTTAGATTCAATTGTGCAACTGCACGGGATCCGAACTTGACCAGGGGCCTTGGCCTTGAGGGATTTTTGGTGGAATTAGTAACGTGCCAGTGAAGGCATGTGTTTGTAGATTTGGATGGTACTTCCTCCGTTTTAAAATGATAGTCATTTTAGAAGTTTTAATTTGTTTCAAATTATCTGTCGTTTTGCATTACTAATGAAGTATTAATTGTTATTTTTAATTATACCCTTATTTATTGTTATTTTCAATAAAATAGTAACAAGACTCAATTTAGTTAAATACAATTATTTTTTACTAGAATTGAGGTTATTTAATAGCTTTTTTAATCCTTGTGTAATTACTTTAAACGTCAAATAAAATGAAATGAAGAGAATACTTCCTTTTTGAATGTTTTTGCAAGGCGACCAATGAGACAGGAGGAGTGTAATTTAGGTCATGTTTGGATGTCTTTAAAATTTTGGTCATCCATGTAAAACAAACAGCCACGATTAAAAAAATATGCTAAATAAAAAAAGTTTAAAAAATGTGTAAAAATCATAGCCATTCGTGCAAAAAATGAATGGCTACAATATGATACGATCGAACGTGACATGACCAAATTCGATGAAGTGAGTTTTCTCTTTCTGCCTCACTCCTCTCATTCCCATTCTACCCTTCCTTCTTCTCACTCTTTCTTTTTTATAAATTTGATTTTAACCGAGTTTCAACTCATCATCCTTAGCTTGTTAATTAATTATACTTAATATTTTTTAAAAAAAATTAATGAAAAAAATATCCAACTTTTCTTAACAAAAATACAAATGACAAGTGAAAATAAACTATAAAAATGATCCGTATAATCTTTAAAAGGATAAATTACCTTAAATTTTATTCAAGTATAATAATATAATATTTAATATATTTTTATTTTTAAAATGATATTAGACTTTATTATAAATATATAAAAAATTAATTTATTCTTAATAGTCATATAATAAGTAAACAAAACAAGGGGATTGATATTTTCACACTTTTATAAATGTTATTTCAAAAATAAGATTGGTACAAAATATTATATTATCAAATATTTTCTAAAATAAATAAAAAACAATATAATGTTAAAATTTTCTGTTTTCTTGTCATTAATCATATTCTAAGAATAAGTATTCTAATTTAGAAAAAAAATAATGTAGTAATTAAAAAACAATTTATAATGAAAAAATTTATGTAATACGATAATCAATAAAAAAAAATAAATGGTAACAATAAGAAAAAGGAATATTTATAGTTTAGCCTTTCCTAAAAAATAAGTAATTGTAATTTCTCTGTATTTTAATGGTCAAGTCCATCACAGACTGATAGTTTTACAAAAAATGAATTCTTCTAACCTTGTGAGGTCGTCCTATAAGGGATACAAAGAATTAAAGATAGTGATATATAGGTAGACACATTTTTTCATATTTAATTTTTAAAATTTTCAATTTCATGACAACAGGTCAAAATAGATATTTGTTGGTGTGAATTTCTTAGTTCGAATGTAGATTTTTCTTTTAATCGGATGGCATAGATCCTACTCCTGATTACCCCTGCTCAGGAGAGGTTTCGGCCTTCAGATGCAACTTTAATCAATTTGGGTCATGATTTTTTTGTAAAAGTTTATGTATTACTTAATAATTGGAAGGCTTACTCAGGAGTACTTCTACTCCTGAGTAGGATAGGAACTACCTAATCATATACGTAAATTTGCTAAAGTGAAGATAAATTGTACCTAACTATAATAAATAATTAATCAACAAATAAGAAGTGATGGTACACTGATATTTTAATTACGGTATCTTAAATAATAAATAATATCTTATATATTTATATTTTTATGTCAGTATTTAAAATCTTTAATGTCGTTTAAGATATATAATATGATATTATATGATGACACTATTACTCTATTAGGTGATATATCATACTACAAAAAAGTAACGAGAATATCACATCATATTGTTTATAGCCCTATTAACTTTTACAAAATATTATTTGTATCATTTTTGTAAGTAAATTATCATAACCTATCATGACGTTTGATAATATAATACTCTATATCATTTTATTTTAAATGACACTCAATTTTTTTATTAAAGTGTGAAAAAATAAGTTTACCCTTATGATCTGGGAATCCAAAGAAGAAAAGTACATGGGTGGCATGGCACCTGGAAGATGCAGTCAACTGCAGACGTGGAAGAAAGGTAGAGTGGACATGATGTGAGTCATACTGGCTGTAGTGGAGAGTAACTACTAGGAGTAGTAGTTAGTTATCCTAACAAACTGAAATGCCCATTACTCATAGAATATCTATAAATAGAGGCTAAATGTAACATGTCAAAGATAAGTGATGTACAAATTTTTTTACTGAAATAATGAAATGATGCCTCTTTCTTCCAATTTCTGTATGCCTTTGCTTTTGTAAAATACTATCATCCAATTCCCCCCAAAATTTAGATCAAGTTGGTATCAGATCCAAAAAAAAATTAGGAGGAACCTTCCCAGTTGCATGGTGTTAACCAAAACAAGGTGCAAGACTATAAGTGAATCTCTATCGGTGTTAAACATACATTGATGAACAACCAAAAGATCACAAGCTGCGACCAGCATGTCTACCAAAGAAGAAATCCTCACAGATCCAATTGAACTCGCCACTCAAGTGGATAAATTGTCCAAACAACTCAAAATTGTTTGACTTGGATACACTCCCATCCATCCTTTCCATTAGCCTAAAACCTCTACAATGACTCACTGCCTACCAAAGTTCATGAAACCACTGGACGAACCCAAACTCAAGAACCTCATGGGATGAAAGACGACGATGACTAAGACAGTGCAAGCCTTTTATCTCTTTTAGTTACACGAGCACAACCATTCAAATTGGAAGTAAGAGTCGACATTTCAACATTTGATGGTGCAATATATGCAAAAAAAATTGGATTCGTGGATAGAGCAATTAAAGCTTACCAATCATGCCTTTGCATGGTGGAATTCAGTGATAAAGACCACTAGAGATTAAGAGGTAACTTAGCAAGAGTTCACTCATCTTCTAAGACAATGATTCTATTCTGTGGGCTATGCACAAGATTGATGGACTAAGTGGCATCATTTGAGGCAACAGCAAACCCAAATGGTGCATGAGTATACCACTGAATTTAGAAGGTCAGTAATGATGCTAGGTATTGGCATTGATAATTAGGATACTGTTACTAAATTTATTGCAGGTTTACATCAAGTAATTCAGAATGAAATTCAACTATATCTAGTTACTGACATCTCAAGCATTAGCTATATTGCCATAACTATAGAGCAAAAGAACAAGATCACTGGGCAACGAAGTCGAGATATTTATAAAGAATAACGTAAATGACCAGAATGTAAAGAGGTAATCCTCCTTCCTCTAATAAAAATGCTAAGTATTGTGAGCATTGTGATATCTTAGGACATGTGAAAGAACTGTGTTGGAAGTTACACCCAAAACTCTTCCCTAAAAAATGGAAGATGGAAGGGGGAAAACGGAAGACGAAAGTATACAGTAGCAGCAACCAGTGACCCTGTTGAACTTGAACCAATTGAAGAAGTGGATCGAAGCCTAGCATTAATGGTGTGGCCAACCGAAAAAGTATCTAATAATGTAATCATGAATGATGAAAGGGAAGAATTATTCACCCTACGGATCCAAGTAAAGCAAGAGGTTACTGAGGCTCTCATTGATACAGGTAGTCAAAAAAATTTGATCTCTTCCAACCTAGTTCAAAAACTGGGATGGGAGACTACTCCTCATCCTCGGCCTTATCCATTGGCTGAATCTAAAAAGACATGGAGTTACAGATTGATAGACAGTGTAAGTTTAAATTTGCCATCACCAATCAGTATGTTGATGAAATAACCTATGAGGTATTCCCCATAGATATTTGACATGTGATATTCGGCTATCCATACTGATTGGGAAAGATATACAATATTCTACTGAAGGGCTCAACAATATCAATTTCACAAAGATGGCAAGAAGTATATTGTCCACAAAGATCACACTAAGCTCAAAATAGATTTAGTGATGGCTTGTCAGGCAAAAAGAATGGTGAATGTCTCCCACAAAATTGTTTTATTGATGGCATAGCCAGTGAGTATTGAGATGCAAGCCCTTTTTATACATCCCTCAGACCTTCATGAAGATGAAAAGCTACTAGCACTTTTCAATTAATACGCGAAATTATTTGTTGAAACCAGAAGATTTCCTTTAGAATGCACAGTGGAGCATGAAATCTAAGTACTGATAGGCTCTACTCTACCAAACATTGGTATGTATCGCCATTCCATAATGGAAAGTGAAGAAATCAAATGACAAGTTTAGGAATTATTGGAAACAGGGGTCATTAATCCTAGTAGCTCCCCCTGTGGTTCACCCATTGTCCTCATACCAAAAAAAGAAGGAGGTTGGTGAATGTGTATTGATTACTGAGCTTTTAACAAGATTATAATAAAATATCGATATCTATTGCCAAGGATCAATGATTTACTAGATCAATTAAATCATGACACTGTTATCTTAAAACTTAATCTCAAATCAGCGTTCACCAGGTCTAAACTCAAAGTAAAGACACGTGGAAAACAACTTTTAAAACAAAACAAGGTCTCTGCAAATGGCTAGTTATGCCATTCGGCTTGTGCAATGCACCAACAACGTTTATAAGACTTATAAATGAGGTATTGAGAGTTTTCATTGATCAATTCATAATTGTATATTTAGATGATATTCTTATTTACAGTTGCTCCTGGAAGATAATCTAATCCACATACAAAGGGTGTTTGAGAAGTTATAGCAATATCAGTTACAATTGAATCCAACGAAGTGTGAATTCAATAAAGCTCGACTAATGCATCTAGAGTTTATAGTTGGAGATGGACAATTACAGGTAGACCCTGAGAAGGTAAAGATCATTAATGAGTAGCCAAGGCCCAAGAACATAACAGAAGTGCGAAGCTCCATGGGGGCATGCTAGTATCTCTGTAAGTTCATCTAGAACTTTTCTCTTATTACCTCTAAGATGCACACACTAACCAAAACTAACCAACTGTTTGACTGGACCTCAGAACATGAGCAAACATTCTTATTTTTGAAGAATAAAATTAATAAGGTTCCTGTGCTTGCCTTACCTAATTTACAAAAGCATTTTGAATTAGAAGTGAATGCTTTAAACTACGCCATTGGGGCAGTGTTGATGCAAGAATGTAGATTGGTGGTTTACTATTATGAAATTTTCCATGGTGCAGCTAGAAACTACCCTACTTATGATAAGGAGTTGCTAGCATTGCTTCAGGCAGTCAAGCACTAGCGGGTGTATTTACTGGGGAAGAAGACTATGGTGTATACTGACCATCAGTCACTTCAATATTTGCAAACTCAAAGTCGATTACAACAGGCTAGGCATATGAAGTGGATGACCTATCTTCAGTAATTCCAGTTGGTGATTAAATACAAGAAAGGGGCCCATAACTAACTGTCACAACGTGACGGACGAGAAAAATACCATCGTCGTGACCCGAATGGCGATAAGAGGGAAAATACAGAGATAAAAATTTGGAGTCGCCACCAATTAATTATAAGGATAATTGGGATCCTTTTAAAA
>JASKGM010078994.1:0-14927 GCA_034509205.1 Ceratonia siliqua
TCACCTTATTCTCACTTTCTTATTGTTGTTGCATTCTTTAATCTTATTACATCTATTTACCTTCATAGTTATTTCTAGGTATCTTTATTCTCACAAAATCCCCCATTTATATTTCAAGCATTGATTATTTAATTTTAATAGTAATTAATCAACTAGACCCAATCTTCTGCAGGAAAACGACCCTTGCTCTGAAAAACAAAAATACTTACCACTATACTGTAAGGAGATTTATATTTTAATTGTGTTTCCAATTTGGAGGGCTTTCAAATTGAGGCTTCGTTGCTGAGGTTTGGAGTCCAACATTGGTTACTCACCAGTTTGCATATGAATGTCTGATATATTATCTACCTATTTGGTTATGTGCTTTGTACCTTGTAAATTAGGTTGTATGAGCCTTGTTATTTTATCATTATCCCTTTTGTTTTACTTCTTGTACATAAACACTCTTACCAACTTATTTCTTTTGATTTGTGATTTGGTGTTGCTTCATTGTTTTTGTCCATTTAGCTATTTTTTTATCATTATTTTTTTCTTTTTTTCTTTTCTTAATTCTCATTATATTACCTTCGTTAAAAGGAAATAATAATACTAAAAGGAAAATGGATGTATGTATATATAGGTGAAGTGATCTTTAAATCAAAGAGCTTCAAGGCTTAATATTTTTTATAGGATAGGAGGCCCAATAAAGAATGATATTTTGTCATAAAGGGCCTAAACAAGAAAGGGAACTGTCCAGAGGCCCAAAAGCATTTTCAGATTGAATAAAAATAATGAGCATAGGGTTCCAAGGACCTTATAATGTTAAGAAATTTTCGTTAATCTATCTTTCATAGGATTTGAATAGCCCACTGAGTTTGTTTTTTTTTTTTTTTTGATATGGGCTTCAAAGGCTCATTAGCAAATCCTAGAGTTTAAAAATGGGTTTCAAAGGCCCATTGGGATTGAAAAATGAAGAAAAAGGTTTCAAAGGGTTTACTAAGATTGTTTTGAAAATTGGGATTCCAAAAGACTCAATTAAATACCTTAAGTGGGGATCTAATATTTGTGAATCAGTTCATAAATTTGATTTCAATTCTTGTACTTTTCAAAAAAACCTGATCTTATCCCAATACTTTCAGAAATTTGAATTCTGACCCTAATACTTTCAGAAATTCAAATTTTAACCCCAATAATTTTCAAATTTTAAATTTAACCTCAATACTTTTCAAAATTTGAGTTTTGGCCCCAATATTTTTAAAATTCGAATTCTGACCTAAATACTTCCAAAAAAATCCAAGTTTGGCCCTTAGTATTTTCAAAAATGATATTTTGACCCTTAGGCATCACAAATTGCATTTTTTACTTTGAGGCTTTTAAAAGATTTTCGAAATTCGACATTAAAATTCTTTAAATCCTCTCAAACATTATGTGGAGAAATATTCTCCCATATCGTCTTAATCCCTCGTAAGCAAATTCTAATTTAATTAACCCGAACTACATGGGCCTTGATCCCATGGGGGTACGTAGGCACTTACACAGTAAAATAGGTTCAATTCTCTCATTTCTTTATTTTTTTCCCAAAAATCGTGATAATAAAAGGGTAATTCAAACAAATTTAAGAACAAACAATTTAGGGTAACCATCCTTCAGGATGGACGCTGTGGGGTGCCTAACACCTTCCCCACACATAATTAGACTCCCAAACCTTTCCTCTGGTTTCAAGGGCCAGTATTTAGTTTCTAAAGGATCCCAATTATCCTTCTAATTAATTGTTGGCAACTCCATTTTTTTATCTCTATACTTTTTTCCTTTTGTTGCCTTAAGGTCATGATAATATCTTTTTCCCGGCTGTCACGATGTGACAGTTTCATCATTTATTTTATTCCAATCACAAAACATATTTACCATAGGTTTCGTGGATTGGTGCTTCCAATAAAATAGGTGGTCAATGCGCTTGGTTGGGAAGTATATTACAATATTAAAGTAACTACAACAGGTATGTAAAATTCCCATATATTTCACTTTTCTTTCTATCCATGAGTTATTTGCTTGATGTTTTGTTTCTGCCTGTTGACAAGCTTAAATGTTTTAGAATTTTTAAAACTCACTCCTATACCGTAAATACCTAAGGGTAGCAACTAGATCCATCATCAATTTAGTCAGCGATTTAGGAGTCTCAAACTGCAGTTTGGATTTAACCAAATCGTAGTTTCCCTAAAAAGCCCTACTTCATTTTTATTCTCTCCACTCAACTCCTTTAAGGATTTTCCTTTCGATTTTGGCACCAAGAACATAAACAACATGCCAACAAACTTGATCACACTAAGCATAATAAGAGAATTCTTTGTCTCAATCCCAGTTGGGTACCCAGCATATATCTTTGTCGGGTCCTTGCTCTATGCAGAACCCAAAAAGCATCGATGATTACTTTAGCCTTCCCGACCGTCGAAGATATACCATGAAGAAAGGAAGAAAATAAGTACCGATCTTCGTGTCAACGCACCTTAATTTTCCTATTCTTGCTTGGGCTAATTAGATATCCCAAGTTCGGAGTTAGTAACCCATTTCATGAAAGTGTGGTCCCACAATGTAGAGCAAGATGACTTGTCCCCTCACTAAAGATAAAATAACTGGGGATTTAACCTACATTAGATAGATCAAAAGTGGCAAGTAGACCTTAACCTAGCTGGGAAAATCTCTACTGGCACAACAAAAATGGTGGTGTTTGGACCAAATTTGACAAAGAATAAAGTCAATGAGTACATCACCAGGAACCCAATTATGTTTTCTCTCTTCGTTTAGTGATTATAAGGGAATGCAAGGGATAACATGAAGACAGTCATGAAAAAGAAACCCATGAGTGGGATAAAGAACCATCTAATATAGGGCCCATTTAGCTATAACTTTTCAGTAGGAAAAGTTGTTTTTTTTTAAAAAAATAAAAGTGATTTTGGTCAGAAGTGGTGTTTACCAAAAGCTTCTAACCAAAAGTGATTTTTCATGAAAAAAGCTAAAAATCGACTATTGTCATAAGCCAAAAATACTAGCTTCTGACTTTAAGCAATTCTGAGTAGAAAGGAGAGAATATATTATGGACAAAAATACCCTTACAATTTTAGCATTATTCCAGCCCTGCCCCCATCAATTTGATCAAGCAAAATCGTTAATTTCCCAAACGTTAGTGTAATCTCCATTGTGCAACAGTAGCGCCTTGGTGTCATCCTTCACACTGTCATCGCCTTCTGCCGCTATAGTTCGTTCCGGCCAGCTATCGCCACTGTCAACACTCCCCTTATGCCGTCGACATCAGGTTGGTATCTACTGTCTCCTAAATGTGAAAAGCTTTTTTCGGTTTGTTTTAGGTTGCGCTTTCATTGATTTTGGTTGATTCTTAGTGATTTTGGCTTATTTTGGTTTCTATTAGGTTGATTTTGGTTGATATTGGGTTTATTTTGGTTGATTCTTAGTGATTTTTGTTTATTTTGGTTGCTATTTTGGTTTATCTTGATTTTGCCTAAATTTGGATCCTCTGAGGGATACATCAGGCTTTGGGTCTACATTCTTCACATAACCATCTTTAAAACAAAATGCAATCAAATCATGAGAAGTCATCTGCTGCAACTGATCTCATAGTGGAATAATCTCAATTGTGAATGAAACTTTTGATTAACATCACAATCTCAAGAAGCTTTTGATTAATATCACAGCCTTAAGAAGTAAGGAAACTTTTTTTTCATCAGCTTTAGATGTTATATAAGGACAATCCTAGAGATATTAGAGAAACCATTGTGTGAATTGTGCAACTTACAAAACTCACAAAAGATCACAGCCTCATAAATCATTCTGCTTAAGGATATTAATCAATTGTTCAAAGGTATTCCATGAGGTAAAACCAAATCCACATGCACTAACAAATACTATTATCTTCTTGTGCACCAATCGATCTATCCCTTTTTCTATATATTTTGTAATCATATATAAAAATTATTTCATAGGTGCTTATGAGCACTTACCCTTATTTTTAATTTATTAGCCTACTCTCTGAAATATATATTCCTATCATCCTATTATATAATCAAAAAAGATCCATGTGCAATTGAATTCACTAGTTTAAGATGATTAAAAGGGACATGAGATATATAATAAAGCTCTCAACTCCCACCTAAAAAATTATTTTCTATAATTGAGGATCAATTTTCTTTTTGTAATCATATATAATATTTCTTTTACCTTCTAAGTTGTACCTTGTAATTACCACCACTCACCTATCATTTGACTACTGAAATGTGTCTTTAATATGATAATTACTAGATTTAGTCTAACTTGTAATTACCACCAATCTTTATTAGTGCAACTTAACCAACATCCACCATGCTTTTTAGAGTTATGTACCTTAAGGTACTCAACAAGACAAGAAACTTAGGTAGCTACCATAATAGGCTTGCTACACAAGTAGTTTTCTTCTTGTTTCAGTCTGAAAAACTATCAAAACAAATGTGTGCACAAGAATCTTGAATTTTTTTAGTTTAAAGCACATTAACTATACCATATTACCTCTTTAGGGAGTTATATGTATGATGATTGTCATTTATTATTCATTGCTTGATTATGCATTGTTGGATGTGGTTCAATTGTGATGTTAAGATTAGAATGTCATCAAAGTTACTACCCAGAAGACCAACAGTAGGAGATACAGACGATGTGGGTGATTCAAAGGTAAAGGCAAAATGGACTGATTCAAATATTGAGACCTTCTTAAAGGTGTGTATTGAGGAGATAAAAGGCAGTAATAGGCCTCATACACACTTTACTAAAAAAGGGTGGGCTAATGTTCTTCAAAAGTTCTATAGGCAGACGGGGCTAAATTATTATAAGAAACAACTGAAAAATAGATGAGATGGATTGAAACAAGAATTTGGATTGTAGGCAAGGCCAATAGATAAAGAGACTAGGTTAGGATGGGATCCAACTAAGCAAACTATACTAGCAACACCTGAGTGGAGGGAGGCTAACAGAAAGGTATGTTTTTGTTAAATTCCACTATAAGACATCTAAAATTTTCTTAAATTACTTAATAACTAATTTGTTTGTTTACCCTTTTGTTATAGGAGAAGCCAAAATATTTGCAATTGAGGGATCAGGTTCCAAAATTCCTGAATTGCTAGAAAGATGCTTCCGTGATGTCGTTGCCACAGGGGCATATGTGTTTAGGCGTCCGAGCCTAAATGATCAAATAGAAGAGGAACGACATGATGAAGAAGAAGAAGATGCACCTTTTAATCAGCCACCAGTCATACAGAGTCATGGGGATAGTGCTAAACAACTGGCAGATCCAGTCAATGAAGGATAAAGTCAGCATACCAATATTAATCGCAAGAGGAAAAGGTCAGTGAATGGAGCTAAAAGGAGTGTCGGTTCCTCACTGCAACACTCATTTGATTAAATTCTAGATAATATGGAGCAACTATCTCAACGATCTATGCATACAATGGCTGATGATCCGACTAGTATGACGAAATGTTTGGAATTGTTGGACACTATCCCAGGATTAAATGAATGGGATGACAAATACTTCTTGGCTATCAAAGTTTTGGCCAAGCAAACAGACAGAGAGACATTTGTTCATCTCATGAATAAGTCACCTGACCGTGTGTTAAGTTGGTTAAACTATTTCACTTGGCTAGAAGTTAGTCGTTATAAGTAATTTCAATGCAATGGTCATGATGACAAGTAGGAAAACTGCAGTTTTGGTGGATTGGATTAGTTTTATTTTATTTTTAACTTATTCGAGTGGTTGGTTGAGGTTAGATTGCGATTAACTTTTATGATTACATGAATGCTCGGTTTTTGAATGTATGCTTGTGGTTTGCTTTATTTGGACATTGCACATCAGTTTGTTTTTTTCATTGTATGGTTGCGATTTGCCTTATTTGGACATTGCACATTAGTTTGTTTTTTCATTGTAGCACCCATGGTTGTTCAGGATGTTGATGTTTGTTATGTATATTTGTCTAGGATGAGTAATTTCTCACACACCGAATAGTGACACTAGCTGTACTTCACTGGATAATACAAACACTTCAGACACAGATAATCATGCTATAAATCAATATCTGTGGTTGGGATATGTACTATTTCCATTGCATGTGAAAGAATGAAGTTTTTCAATAAAACTCCAAAGAGAACATCAATCCTTACAGGATCTAGTTGGCTGAAAAAACTCAAAAGATGACACCCAATACATTTTTTTGAACAATTTAGAATGAGACAACATGTTTTCAACTCTCTGGTCAAGGACTTAACTAACATGTATGGGCTTAGAGGAACAAACAAAATTAGCAAAGATGAAGTTGTTGCTATGTTCTTATATATCCTAGGCCATGGCTCATCTAGTAGAGAGATACAGGAAAGATTCCAGCATTCTGGAGAAACCATCTCCTGGCAATTTCACCATGTTGTAAATGTGTTGGTAAAATGGGTACACAAATTATTAGACCACTTGATTCGATGTTTGGGGATGCTGCTAAGTATATTAGAAATGATGATAGATATTGGCCATATTTTAAAGACTACATTGGAGCTATAGATGGGACTCATGTTGCCATTCATGCTCCTCAAGATGTAAAGCATATATTCATTGGAAGAAAGGAAATTACGATAACAAATATTCTGGCTGTTTGTGATTTTAATTTGTGTTTCACATATGCACTCGTAGGTTGAGAAGGCTTAGCTCATGATTCTAGAATTTTTCATGGACACTATTCATAGACTTGATTCACAATTTTCACACCCACCTCAAGGTTAGTTCGTGTAAATTGGTAATAATTTTTTCATATGCATCATATATTAATTATTTTTCTAACACACTTATCATTTTTTGTATAGGAAAATATTACTTGGTGGATTCTGGATATCCTACTTTTGAATGATATCTAGGACCTTATAGAAACAACAGGTATCATCTTGCTCACTTCAGAGAAGCTCCACCATTTCGATCAAGAAATGAAGCCTTTAATTATTATCATTCAAGTTTGAAGTGTAGAATTGAATGAACATTTGGAGTCAGCAAAGCCGGATGGAAGATACTCTAAAACATGCCAAGCAATGACCTTCCTACTCAATTTGGCATTATATGGGTATCATTTACATTGCATAACTACATTCACCAAATGGATGCCAATTTAGACCTTCTTGACATAGTGGAGAAAATTCGAGAATCGCAAGAGGACAATGACACAGACAACTAACAGACTGAGGGAGCCAGTGAAGAATCTATAAGAACAATGGAACACACAAGAGATTTTATACTAGATCAACTGCCTCGAACTTCCCGCCCATTCTAGAATGTAAAAATGGGACAACTTCATGCCAATCAATCAACTTTTGTACAAAATGTTTGTTCATAAATATATATCACCACGTGTAGTTTCTTTTATTTCATCAGTTCAATTAAATAATATACATATCCATATAGTAATTTATTTTAACAACGAAGTTATCATTAACAAAAGTATTATTTTTAAAAAAAAAAATCATGTGACGCCATTAAGTTATCATTTTAATTTAATTAAAATAATAAGTCAAAAACTTTTAATTATAGCAATTTTTTTGCATATTTTAAATGATCATTTTATTTTATTCAAAACAATAAGAAAATATTACTTGTAATTGTAACATTGTTTCTACATTAATTACAATATATTTGTTGAATAAATATTAAAAAAATTGTTTTTTTAAATAAGTGTTTTTTCCATCTAAACACATATCAGATAAAAGTGCTTATATCTATCCTTTTAAGTAATTTTACTGGCACAAAAGTGCTTTTATAATTTTATATTCAAACACCACAAATCTACTTTTTTTACTAAAATCACTTTTACATAACTATATCAAAACACAAAATACCTACTTTTTTTTAAAATCAGTACTTCTATTTAAAGCAACTGCTAAAAAGTAGAAGCTCATACAAACACTCACATAGTCTATGAAGACCATGTGAACCAATACCCTAGCACAGTACCACATAGTGCTGTAAGTGTTTGTGCTCTATCAACCCTATAAACCTCATGAATTGCATTCATTTCTTTTGCTAGAGGAAGCCACCCAACTGTAGAGTAGGTGTCTTTATGGAAAAACTTTGAGCACACAGTGTTTGAGCTTTTGCAGATTAGACCGTGGTTACACCACAAATATGCGGTGCGGTGATGTGCGGTTTTCCTATCAAAATTTATCAAACCATAACGAACCATACGCATTTCTTCATGCGATTTGGTCAGTAATTTTATGAAAAGCTGCATCAAATCGAACCATGTATACCCCTATATGTAGAGTCACTAATAGACCGCCTTTATTTTCTTCTACAATCTACTATTGTATACATTTTCGACACAGCACCAAAATTATTATGTATTTTACATTATTCCATGTGGCTATTTTGTCATTTATTATCATTTATTTATATTATTTTTTTGAAATATGCAAATAAATATTTATTTCAAAATTTAGAACAACTTTAATTTTTCATAATTTTATTCAAAGGATTAAAATAATGAAGCAGTTATAAAACTATTAACAAATTCGGTTAATTATGTTTTGATTTTTTTAAAATTACACAAATAAAAAATTTTCTTTTTGGAAAAAGTATTTTTTTCATAATTTTATTTAAAGGATTAAAATAACGAAGTAATACCTAAAATTGTAAAAAAATTCACTTAATTATACCTTTTCATTCTTTCAAACTACACAAACAGATTTCAAGTCTAGTAATAACTTTATTTTTTAATAATTTAATTTAAATAAATAAAATAATAAAATAGTTATAAATACACCAATTGAGTTAATTATGCTTTTTTAAGCTTTTTAAAAACACGAATTAAATGTTATTTCAAATTATTGGAATAAAGTGTTTGGTTTTTTCAAACTTTACTGTTTTTTTTCTTTTTCCTCTAAGTCATTTTGTAAAAGGTCTTGAGTGTTGTTAAGAAATTGGTTAAAGAACATTAATATCTTTGAAAATAGTATTTTTTATTATTATATTCAACTTTTTATATATCACAAATTATCTGTGATAGAGCTGTCTTTTTTATATTTATTATTTTAATATTGTAATTTTATTTAACAATTAATTAGTAAATTAGTATTTTACTTTGTAACAGCTTGTAATTTATTAGGGGGTGCTATGTTACAACACCAAAAGAGCACATCCTCCCACCTTTTAATATTATTTGACTATTTTTTATCTCTGATATTTTTTAAAATGTTTTTGAATGTTTTATACTTCTTATGTTTTCATTGAACAGCTTTTTTATAGTTTTTTTTCTTAAATAAAAAATTCTAAAAAATATATAAAACATTTCAAAAAATTCCCAACAAAATATCATAGATAATAAACAAATAATACTAAATAAATAAATAAAGTGGGATGTGAGAGGTTATGCTGCATTACTACATCACTATAAATGGTGCTGTAGCATAGCAGTCACTAATTTAATATTATCCTATGAGTAGTTTTTTATTCTTTTTATTCTTGTTTTCTTTTTTATAATTTTTATTTTAAAAAATAATTGAAATAAAAAAATAATTTTTTTTTACCTTTTCTTGGTTTTTTACTTTATTTTTTATTTATTTTTTAATATGTGTCTTATGGAATTTATTGTTTTATTTTTTTAAATTATTTCTTAAAATAAAAATAAGAAAAATAAAAAATTACTAATCCTCATAAATAGCATAGCACCTACTAATCTATTATTTTCTATCCATTAAAAATTGTTAAAAGAATAAGAAAGGCATATCTTAAATATAGAAAGCCATATGTACATTCACCGCTAATAAAATCAATAGATATACCTCAAAAGCCAAGAAAAAAAATTAACATTCTAAAACAAAAACAAAAAAACATATCAGAAGTTAAAGCATACCAAAAAATGAAGAGGATATGTCCAACTAAAATAAAGAAGGTCCTAAGGTGGGAAGAAAGTTTCAGTCTATCTAAATTTCAAGCCTCTAAAACATATTTGAAAAAACAAATATATCGATACCTTTTAGATGAAGAGGACAGCAAAAATCTCAAGTAAGAAGAATAGAGTTTGTTTGGTGAGAAGAAAGCTTTTATGAAGGGAGCTTGGTATTAGTAATATTTTTCTTTTTTAGAAAAGTTG
Organism: Ceratonia siliqua; assembly: GCA_034509205.1. Taxonomy (NCBI): domain Eukaryota; kingdom Viridiplantae; phylum Streptophyta; class Magnoliopsida; order Fabales; family Fabaceae; genus Ceratonia; species Ceratonia siliqua. The sequence continues at coordinate 10,137 of JASKGM010078994.1, forward strand.
ACATTTGTAGGGATCTGTTGAGGACATGGGTCCTTGTGATCCACGCTATTATTAATTTATCCCCCACCTATATAGAGGTGTTTTACCGACCTTGAGGTCGGGGGCGGCTCCCCAAGAAGATAGTAGGTAATCCTGGTACCACTTAGGCTATGGCATAAGTGGTACCAGGGTCACGGTACTAGGGTCACCTCACTTTTACAAAGGTAAGGGGTTTGATTCCTAGGGACGCCTCCCCCAGCCATTAAATTGGCTTGGCAAAAGTACCTCCACATAGGTATGAAAACAAATAAACAAAAGGGTTTGGTGGGACACCCCATAAGTTTTCCTTCAAAAGCCGGAGTTTTTGTTGAGGACATGGGCCCTCGCTATCCACGCTATTGTTGATTTGTCCCCCACATATGTAGAAGTGTTTTACTAACTTTGAGGTCAGGGGGCGACTCCCCAAGAATCGAACCCTTTACCATTTAGATAATGTGTGAGCCTGGTACCACTTAGGCCATAGCCTGGTACCAAGGTCACCCCAACTTTACATAGGTAAGGGGTTCGATTCTTGGAGATGCCTACCCCAACCATTAAATTGACTTGGCAAAAATACCTCCACATAGGTATGGAAACAAATAAATAAAAAGGTTTGGTGGGACGCCACATAAGTTTCCTTCCAAAATTCGGCGTTTTTTGTTGAGGACATGGGTCCTAGTCTAAGTGATACCAGGATTACCCACTATCTAAATGGTAAGGAGTTTAATTCCTGAAGAGCCGTCCCCGACCTCAAGGTCGATAAAACACCTCTACATAGGTGGGAGACAAATCAACAATAGCGTGGATCGCGAGTACCTATGTCTTCAACAAGATCCTTTCTTAAGAATGAGATTTCAGGAAAGTTGACAAAATGTGTTTGGTTAGTACTCAACTTTTCTGAAAATAATATATTGTATTCATATTTTTATATTTATTTCAGGTAACATATTCTGAATAATATAAATAATTTATCCAAAAATATCCTTTAGTTGAATTTTAAAAAAAATTAAGTAAAATAATATATGTACTTTGATAATTCAAAGATTATAAATAATTTTATAATTATAAATATTTTATAATAATACTTTTTTATTTCTATATTAAACAATTTTAAAATACATTTATTAAATATAAGAAATATTATAAATAGTTCTATCATTATAAAAATTGTATATCAAATTAAAAAATAATATAAAAAAATTTAAATTATTAAAAAAGTAATAAAAAATATGTCTTAAATTCATAATGATAGATAAATATTGAAGTTGCTAGGGTTTGAGATATACATCAGGTTATTTTGATCATTTGAAATATCCAAATTTTGTCCCTTTCCAAAAGAAAACTTGTTTCCCATCAAAACAATTGGGAGTGTTTTTTCATGCTTCCCTTCATAAAATTTATTTTTTGGACAGACCACTTTTTTGTGAATGATTTAACTTTTCTTTTACTAAATAAGTGAAATTTTTTTTTATCCCACTTTTTTAGGAATGAATAAACGTTCAATGGTATCAAGGCCACCTAAGAAGAAAGTTGGTTTTTCTTCTTATTAGTCGGGCAAAAAAAATTAGAAATTAAATTAACAATTATCATTTAAAAGATGTTTTGACCCTTTTAAAATTAATTTAATTATTTATTAATAAAAACATTTGAAGGCTTTTGTAAGAACATTGATGCTCCTTACAACATCCTTCCGTAAATAGTGGAAAACTTTGGGTTGTCACACAAATACTAGAAACCTATTGTAATAGGTAATCATGTTACTTGTCTCATTTCATTGGTGGAGAATTTTAGTACATGCAATGCAAAAATAAACTTGGGACATTATAAACTTGTCCGGACAATCGAAGGGACAAATAATTGTGTTTCATCTGTACACTTGTAAAGCAACACCAAACCTACTCGGCCACTCGCTCTCTCTCTCTCATCATGGTGGATATTATTTGCGGCCCCACTTTACCCAGTCTTCATCCTTATCCATCTTTCCCTCATCCAACACTTCCACTCCTCTTTTGTTTCTTGCCACTCCAATACCATTTTTAACTAAAGCAAAAAAAAGACAAAAATAAAGTTACACTTGGAAGTAGGAAAATGCTTGATCCCACCTTGATCTTTGAAAATCGAGAACTCCTAGTCATAGATATTTTAAGCCCTATCCTTTCTTCTTTCTATATATAGAGTCTACACAAACACAATGAAATCCCTCTAAGTTGAAAACTTGTGAAAGGAAAAGAGAAGAAGCCATTAATCCAAGATGGTTCTGCTGGAGAAACTCTGGGATGATGTTGTGGCTGGCCCTCAACCTGAGCGTGGCCTTGGCCGGCTGAGGAAGCTCACAACCTCCCAGCCCATGAACATTAAAGGTACTCTAATATTCTATGTTCAACTAGTTTAATTAGCTAAGCTAGCTCAAGTTTTATGTAGCATTCAGTATTTTTTTGTTTTGAGTTTTGAGTTTTGTACCCTTATAAACTATGAGATATAAATTTTGTTTTATTTAGAGGAAGGAGAAGGAAGCAAGTATCAGAGGACGTTGTCGATGCCGGCGACACCAACAACACCGGTGACACCAACGACGCCAACAACGCCAACGACGCCGTTGTCGGCGCGTAAGGTTGACAACGTTTGGAGGAGCGTGTTTCATCCTGGGAGTAACCTGGCCACCAAGAGCATAGGGGCTGAGATGTTTGACAAACCACTGCCCAACTCTCCCACTGTCTATGACTGGTATGCCTTATTTATTTTGTATACACTTTGCAAGCATGTTTAGACTGTTTAGTTGTCGGCGCGTACTGGTACGCGCGATTTTATGCTTGCTTGGTTGTGGAGAAATTACACTGGATTTTTTTCTTTTCAGTTTAGATGCAGATCTGTTCAGTTTTTTATTTTTTATTTTATTATGAAATATAAAATTTATGGGTTCGATTGTCTTTAAGGAAAAAAAAAATCAAAACCTGAAATCATGGGGGAAAAAATAGATAACCGATAATGAAAGACAGTTGAACAAAAAGTTGGTGTTTTTGGCACAACCGCCTTTGATCTGCGCCTGGTAGACATTTTAACTGTATACTGTGGTGCGTGCGTGTGAGCCTGCTATATGTTTGTGTTTCTGTTCGTAAAAACCGTTAGATCTGATGAGAGTATTTGGCAACGGACGATTTTACGTTGACTCATCACAACCGTTACCGATCAATATATGCTTGGGCTGAATTGATTTGGGTTGTCTGATCGCAGGCTCTACAGCGGGGATACCAGAAGCAAGCATCGCTAGAGGAGACGATGGCTACACCAAGGGTTGAATGTAAATAGGGTCCTTTCTTTTTTAGTATCTGCCCCGTTTTACTGTCTGCGAATACTTGTCCTAACTGAATTGGCCTGTTTCTGATTAAGTGAGCTTGTTCGGTATTTTAGGAAGTGATGTTGATGTACAATGCCTAGTTATTGGTATCCTTTGTTGTCTGGTTGCGTTTCGTTTTGTTAGCCAGATCTACCTTGAACTTTGGTGATGGGTGAATCTATTATCTAAATAAATAAAAGTGTTTTAATGTTTTTTTTAATAATTTTCGAGTTTAATGTGATAAACATAACCTTACAGTGGACATTATACAACGAAAAACTAGTTCTATTAATCTTTTTATGACAAGTAAAACTTGAAAATAGTTTGAAAAAGTGTTTTTAATATGAAGAATGTGTAAAATAATAATTTTCTAACACTCTTATAGAGAGTTGTGGAATGTAATTTATTAAACTTTGCTGGATGTTTAAATATAATAAGATAAAGCAATTTAAATTAGTAATATTTTATTAAAAAATAATGTGTGGAATTTATAGTTCAAAAGTCAAATGAAATTATTAATGTGTTGGCTCTTACTAGTTATGTTTTATCTTCTAAAAATAAATATTTTAAAAAAGTTTATAAATCATTAAGATACGATATTTTTGGTGGTTGTCTAGTCATCTAAATTAATATTAAAATTGTAATAATTGAAACTTTGCAAGTAGTGCTTCTTTGTACGTAATGACGAATGGAGAGATGCTTATCTGTTCTGTCTCCTTTGAATATCAATAGGTGATTAATTCAAATTCAATCAACTGGTAATCTGGTATATCATCGAATGATTCAAAGCCTTCACCTTGTATTCTTTCATATATATTTTTTTTTCCTTGCTTTCATTTTCACGTATTGATTTGACGTATTGGAATTGTGGAACCTTGTTCCTAAGTTTTATCGGGCTAAAAATAAAAGATTATGGAATCCAGGACTTTTGAGAAAAATTAAGCAAGAATGGGGATTGAAATGAAAGCCTTTGATGACAATTAGTTTGGGAGACAATGAAACAAGCTGTGATTAATGCTTTTTACCCAATTACATCATGCAGATGAACAAATAAAATCTTTGCGTGGTCCATGAAGGATTGATTATGCTAATGTGCGGAAGTGCTTGTTTGGATCTAATTATCAATTATAGAAAATCTAAGCGAGATGGCAGACGTGGATATGGGTGTTCACCTAAACCCCTCACAACCAAACTGTTCAAAATGGATCAAAATCGTTGGGTTCAAAATGGATCAAAATCGATTAAAGCCAATTAGTTATTGGTTTTGTTCAGTTTGAAAATTTTTTGAAATGTTCCATTCATTTTTGGTTTAAAAAAAGATTCCTGCACTTAACCATTATCAAAATACATTTATATATATACATATATATATATATATATATATATAGTACAAATGATAAATATATTTGTTATTTTGTATAATTTGAATTTAGATTATT
>JASKGM010079005.1:0-11126 GCA_034509205.1 Ceratonia siliqua
AATGGGCCGATATATTACAAGGCTTAATAAAACTAACACTAAGTATATACTAGAAGCTAACAATATGTATTAGCATTGGATTATGAGAAGGCCATTGAGATGTACGCACAAGCTGGCCGACAGATAGCATTCCACCAATTTTTATAGTAGTTAAGTGTACAAAGATATAGATGCAACTAAAGAGCTATTCAACCAGCACGGTACTTTTTTAGTGATTCCTTGCAAGGAACAAAATTTTCTTTTGTTTCCATCGAAACGCATGAAATATTTCCGTTTCCATAGAGAAGAGAATGAAACGAAACACCAATCCAAAATTAAAATTCCACCGTTTCCATGGAAACATCACAGATTTCCACCGTTTTCATGGAAACGCATGAAAAGAAATATTAATAGAGGAAGATCCAAAGGAGAAAAAAAGGAGAAAAATATATCCTAGACATTCTACTGTTAATTGATTTAAACTTTCTAACTATCTTTGTTGATTATGTATTATGTAAGTTGAAACTTGGTGTATAATATATAATTTGTATTAAGTTTTATGGATGTCAAATGTTGTCAAAATTTATGAACATTGATATAATAATATTATTTGAATAAAAACGTAATTATTCAATATTATATTATCTAATTTTATATATCTCTACCATTATTATTATGTTAACAACTTAGAATCCTTTAAAATTGAAAAAACAAAAATTAGTTTAAAATTATTTGAGCCACCCTTGCATAATTCAGAAGACTTCTGAGTAATGATTTGAACTGATTTTTGCCAGAAAATCTCAGCCATACTGATCTTTTTTTTTCTCTGGTCTTAATATGCTTCTTCTCACCATTACAAAGATGCCATTAATGAACCAGTTCTCCATGTTTTCAATGTGTTTTAGAAACCTGGGAATTAAAAGAGAATAGAAACATCTAGAAGTTATTCTTGTTGTAATGTTTTTAAAACACGCCATTGAGCAGTTTTTCAAAACTTGTAATGCAAAAGCATCAATCCTAATGTTTTTTATTTTAGGTATTAAAAGGAAACAACTGTTTTTAAAAATGGGTTTCAAACAGGCCCTTAATCACTGTTAGTGTTACCAAAGTATCTGATTCTGCAATCTGCAATGTAGAGAAATCACTATTAAATCACTAACTGGTATAACTGTTGAAACTTGGTATTTTAATGGAAGCAATTTTAGTCTGACACAAATTTACTTGCATCCATCTTTGTGTTTCTTTTTCAAGTCTCTCCATTAACTGCTGTGCAGATGCATCTCTTCTCATCTTCTGTGCCTTCTAAGATGCATTGATCGCCCCTACTAGTATCCTTCTAGTAAGGTCACTGTCTATATATACCCCATAGTCAATTTTTGCTTCATTTCATGAAATTATAAGGCATCTGTATGTGAAAGGGCAAGAGAAGTTTGGGCTATCATTACCAATAAGTTTTATCAGGAGCTTACATGTATGTTATAAAGGGGCATCCGGTTAAGTCAAATTTCGTATTAAGCTTTCAGTGACAGAAGCTGGCCCTGATAGTCTGTCTTATGGTGTGTCTATCTATCGTCCCGCTATATATGCTTCAGTTTTGGGTCAACACTAACAGTAACAGGTCTCCACATCTGTTTTGGAAAACTGATACTGAGACATATTTCCGTTTCCTTTGCCATTCCTGACATATATTATATTTTCTTTGTCGCAGTTGGTGGAGTTGCTGGATAGTCCATTGCATAACTATTTCGATCAGAATGACTGCTTGAATTATTTCTTTTGTTTCCGCTGGATTTTGATTCAATTTAAAAGGTCAGATTCCTTGAATCACAATGTTTGTCGTAGTTCCATAATTCATGGGTACGTCTGATGTTAATAGTGTTTTGTTTCTACATCGTTAAATGTAATTTTTTTTTTCCTTATTTACCAATTGAAAATAGTTTGGCTGTCTCGGCAACACAAAGGGTAATTTGACTGTCATTTAATAAACAAATGTAGCTCTCAAAACTTCCTGCAAATCCAACTTAATGTCTCGTCCTCGATGAATTTATATTTGGACTGCTTTCATTGAGAAAAATGGTTCCTTGATGATTCTCTGTATGGGTTGCTTTGAGTAGGGGTATTCATAGGTTAGATTGATTTGGGTTTAGATTCAACCAAACCCAAGTCAAGAATTATTTTATACTCTACAACTCAAACTATAAAACTTATGACCCGACCAAACCATAAAAAGTCGGTTTGGGTTAGGTTGGATTCTCCCATTGTGCAACTTTAGAAACAACAAACAAATAACATTTTAATAAATATAATTTTCTTACAGCCATGCCAATAAAAAACAAAGCTATACTCAAAATTTGAATTATGATTTAGATGATATATGCTCTATTCTTTATAGACTACGAATAGAAAACTTAAGTACATTATTTATCATTTATTAAGAAATAAATAATATAAAAAAAATGTTTTCACAAAAAAAAAAGTGATTATAAAAATTTTTACACCAGGTTATATTCTTAATTTTTGATAAAGCTTTGAAATCTACATAAACAAATTAGAAGATAGACAAATTAAAAAATAATAATACATAGATAAATAAATTATTAGGATCAAGAACTAAAACAAGATAAATGAATTATAAGAGATAAGTTATCTTGTACCGAGATCAAGAACCACAACAATTAAAAGCAAATGATTAAGTTTTTTAGCAGAACAAACATTTATTAGTTGGGCAAACTTTCAAGCTTTCTAGTTACGTAATATGAATATGCCCAAAAGTTAGAAAAAGACAATTAAAAGAGATTATATATTATATAATATATATTTAAAAATAATAATAAATACTTAGATTGAGTTAGATTAAGTTATGCGGGTTTATTATTTTTGTTAACCCAAACTAACACAACCCAATATTTACTTAAAATTTTTTACCCAACTCAATCCATATACAAATTTAAATCAAACTAACCCATCGATTTAATCAATTTGATTTAAGTTTTGAACCCCCCTTCTAAAAAACTGGGTCATAGTATTGTATTCCTCATGTCTCTGCCAGTGAGGTTATTGGAGTTCTAATTTGCCCGTCTGACAGGTTTAGCCTTGCATTGGTTATCTAAAATCTTTATCTATGATATGAATTTCTTATTAAATAATAGTAAAAACTAATCAATATTGACTTGACATTTCAGGGAGTTTGAGTACGAAGAAACTATGTGCTTATGGGAAGCATTATGGACGCATTATCCATCTGAGCATTTGCACCTGTATGTATGTGTGGCAATCCTGAAACGTCACCGCAATAAAATAATGGGAGAGAAGATGGACTTCGACACACTTTTGAAGTTTATAAATGAACTAAGCGGTCACATTGACCTTGAGACAAGCCTCAGGGATGCAGAGGCTCTCTGTACATGGGCTGGGGAGAATGGTGCAGCTCGTATACCCCCTGGAACCCCACCCTCCTTACCACTTGATGATGGCGTATTATACAGTCAAGAAGATGAAGTATTGTAAATGATTTGTCTCAGAAATTGCTTTAGTGATACACCCATACATTCACCTCATTGTGTAATTTTTCATTTTGTTAACAGATTAACTTGGTATATCAGATGCATTTATTAGTTAATGATATTTGTGCCTTGCAGGCTTGCAGGCATCATTTCTTTTGTATTTTTCCCTGCTATTGCCACTTGCTGGATGATCATACATATTCTCTCAAACTGGTGTTAATTTTTTCGTAGACAAAGCCAGCGAAAATTTTACGTTGTTTCTACACACGAGATCAAATTCTGACTTCAATCGGATGATAAATAGTTTGATAGAAGAGGCTTCTCCCTGGTGGGGTCTATATGACCAGTGGAGGTTAATGTACGCTTATAAGGCTTGACCACTTGAGAATATGGTAGCAATAATGGCGGACGGTGATCTCGGGCATTTGTCGATTCCTTTTGTCCAAAGATTGACAGTGGGGTAGAAAAGGGAAAAAGACAAATTGATAAAAAGCACCAAACTAAGCTTTCTGAAGTAGCACTAATTCATATTCCGCGTGTACTTCTCATTCCCCAATGAAGCAGCAACGAAGGACAAGAGATTCAACCCAGGATAAGAACTCTAGTTAAATTATAATTGTTTAATGCTAATTGAATAATTACGATTTAATATAAATTTTTTTTTGGTTATACACAGTTTAAGGTGTTTTTTTCTACATTAATCTTAACCGTTTAGCACACGCTATTCTGTTAAGATTTATTGTACACAAACTTAAAGTATTACTTAAATATTTGAATAAACATAATGTAGTTAAAATTGATAAAATAGACCAATGAAAAGAAATTGTATACATACGCTAAAGGTGAAATTCATTAAAAAAAATATCTTGACAGTTTCACATACTTCTCATTGATAAATAAGCATAATACATCGAAAGAAGTTCTTTTATCTCTAAACATAATTAATTAATGAGTGTTAACACATTAAAATATAGTGATTCAACGAGAAAAAAGTGGAACTAGTTTTTAATGTGTTGACACTCATTAATGTCTAAAGACGAGGATATTTAGGTTCGTGAGTAGTTAAGAAAATTTTTCACCCACAACGGAAAGTCATTCTTGGACAAACACATTCTACCTATAATAACCTAGATATATAGATCATTAAACTAATAAAAAATAATCATGTGAATTATATCAAATAAATTTAACATGTTCACATAATTTCTTTTTATTAATTTAATCTACTTACCCAAGAATTTCCCCGCCAAGGCAATGTTTCCACTCTGGTAATGGTACCATTCGCCCTATGGCATGATCCATTGCATGGAATTGGACTCTAACCATCCGTAGCCTAATGCGTCAGTTTCGAACAAGACAACAGAATCCAAGTTGGTCATGAAAGGCTCATCATCAAAACCAAATACTGCACTGTTGCCAGGCACAATAGGAAAATCTAGGACGTCACAGTCGAAGCTTTGTGTTTCGTCGATCCATGAGTTTGTAATGTTACTGCTCTCTTCTTTCCTTGGATCTAGCCCTGTCTCTGCAATGCTTGTGGAACTCGGAAAGTCAGGATTACTGGACTGTAGTTTCTTATTTCTTTCTTGCTCATCATCGTTTGAATCAGTGGTTTTCCTTTTGCCTCGAGGGCATCTCTTGTTCAAATGGGTATTCCAGTAGTTCTTCACTTCATTATCGGTTCTACCAGGAAGCCTTCCAGCTATCAGTGACCATCTACATGAGGTACCCATGAAATTTACGCATAAGTCAGGTTATTATTAATGCTCAGTTGGAAAAAAAAAATGTTCACGTAGTATGTTTTATTGAAAAAAAAGAAAAACTGATAGGAATCACTAAGAAACTGCATATAAGTTTTTTTCATATATATATCATGATCAACTAAGTAATCACCATTTTCCAGTAAGAACTCACCGATTGCCAAGAAGCTTATGCAGTCTGATGATAAGGTCTTCTTCCTCTTCAGACATACCTCCATGTTTGATGTCAGGTCTCAGATAGTTCTTCCATCTTAGCCTGCAACTCTTTCCACCTCTCTTCAGCCCTGAAAATGGTGTTGTTTTTTTTAATACATATAAGTTTTTGGAAAGCGACAGACGATGAGAGAACCCTTTGTCTCCTAATAACAAATGATGGCAGCCAATTGGGCTAAGGTAGATGATTGGGTGGGTGGAGATTTGTGTAAGAACCCTTATATTTTAAACAAACACATGATGGCATGGATAGACATAGGTCATAGAAGTATTCTTACCTGAATTTTTGGACACAGCTTCCCAGTTTCCTTCGCCATGAGTTTCAATGTAGGTTTTGAGAACCAAGTCTTCCTCTGGCTTCCATAAATTCTTCTTGGGCTGTGGCTTCACCAGTTTACTTTCCATGAGATGACTTAGTGTTTGAACGTGTGTGAGAAAGAAAGTGAATTTCTGAATGGGAATTATATAGGAACGAAGCTCATCATGTGCATGCTCTCGTGCACGAACCACAAGGCCAAAAGTTAAGGCCGTGAGGGCCCTATATTTTCTTTCAACTTTATCTTTTTTTATGATCATAATCCAAAAGACTTACAGGAAGAGAAAAGAAATCTCCAGTAATGGTAAATTTGGGATGTATGTGAAATCAAGCTTTACTCATACTCAGTAGAGCCGTAGAGAGCACCCAATATCCTTCTTCTGTGGTCAGGGATGTGACAAGTAACAGTAATCAGAAATTCGCTTTTTGTGACTCGGCAATGTGTGCCATTAGTTACTTTAAGGTACTGGCACATTGGAGTTATGCACGTTTGCTTTTGCATATGATCCATTATCTTAAGATTACAAGGTTTGAGGTATGGTGTGTTTTGATTAATTCAGAAGGAGCTCAAGTTCTAACTTTTTGGCCTTATATATCCTATTGAAAAAGTTAAATATCTGAAGAGCTCTAATCAAGTCATACACCAAAATACCTGACAGGATATTAGAGGAACCATCAGGACTTCAAACAAACTGGGTTTGATACTACCGCATTTCTTATACCCTTTTCAAGTGCATAAACATTGGCATTTTTTAAAAGGTTTGTTACAAAATCTAAGTGGAAATGTCAACGATGAGATGGGTTTTGGTTAGAAATTTGATTTGGCTGTCTGCGAAAAATTTGAGCCTTTGCTAAACGTCAAAGCGTTGTCTAAATGGTTTAGGATGGCATGACATAGAGAATTAATGCTGATGCAGACTGAACCAGTACTTCCTTTACAATTATTAAATCGTTTGGCACTAGCAGTATCTTTATCTGGGTCTACACGTTGGTGCATATCCTCTTATTATTCTTGATGAGGTGGAATTGGGAAGTGGGGGCAATGCACTGAGATTGAGGCAGATTAATTGAGCTGATCAAGGAACTCAGAATTAATGCATGCATGATCTGTGAGTTGGACCACATATGGCTGGCAATTTTGGTGGATTCTTTGCCTTACTTTCACAAGTACTATATGATAATAGGGTCCTTGTTTGAATAGTAAACTTGGGGGAGAGAGAGGAATCAATATGACTCTTGTCCCTTTGTATGAATTGACAGTCTCGAACTCACTCTCCTGCTGTCACTTCAAACCGTATTCTTCATCTGATAAGGCAATAATTTCTGCCTTTTGGTTTCTTGCTTTCAGTAGCTCACGCTCAGCTCCTTAGCCTAAGAAAACCATCTTCCAAATCTTACAGTGAGGGCCTGGAAAATTTGTGATGAGCTACTCAGTATATATTATCATACTTCAGAAAGGTGCTCATTGTTTTCATTCTTTTGGAGATCAGCGTAGAGTACCAAATCAAAAAGTTCTTGATGATAACCATAACACCAGCCAAAACACTTCAAGCTACCATTCAACCATCCCCCAAGCTTTCCCTCACTGGAAAACATCCAAGTTGATAAAATAATTTGAATTATGATTCATTGAAAAACTAAGAAAAATAATCAATGTAAGTTGAATTTTTACAGTCTGTCCACAGTTACTCTCCTTGATCTATCTGATATTGGCTTTTCCAGTCTGTCCATGGTTATTCTGTGCTTGATCCATCTGGCATTGGCTTGTCCAGTCATTGTGTTTTCCACCATCTCATGTCTCCCTCCGTACGAGTAAATAAAGAACCTTTGAATTGAGGGGAAGAAAATGACAAATCCCCTTGTTTCAGATTACACTTGATTCTGCTTATTGCCTCAACAGCATTGAATTTTTTATTCTTTTCCACTGTAGCTGATATATATATTTATAAGGCTGAATCCTTCTACCTCCAAATATGAAAGAGGAAGATAAAAAATGGATGATGACTTAAAACTATAATATAAAGAAAAAGCAGAACTAGTAGTTAACATCGCAAGATTATTTATGTTTTGGTTTGTGAGGGCAATCATCTAATGTAGTACTAATCCAAACAGATTTCTAAGGGTACTTTAAAATGACTTTTAAGCTGGCATGCATGTTTGGTGGAGGGCCTAATAAGATTGTGATTCCCTTTACCTTTCTCATTATTTCCACAATAATATTCTAAAATTCTACCTTTATTCCCCTGCAGATCACATGAAACTTTACCCTGCAAAGTGAAAGCAACCCTTCCCAGTTCCCACCTCAATCATTCTGCCATCAAGCCCCACCCTCTGCATGCAAAGTGGGTTTTGCATGTCCTTCTTCTTGGCTTCTTGCAAACCACTTTGAATCTTTATATTTCAGTCTTTACAACCTGAAATCTACGTTCTTTCTTCTTTTTTTTGAATTATGAGTGCCCTGCGACAAGAAATCAGTCATTTTTGTGTCGGCAAAACTATTTCTTACTCTTCTTGGGTTTTCAGGGAACTGGAATGGCCAATGAAAAGCTTGAGAACCACTCTTGAACGAAGAAGTTACGATGGTTGAAAAGTGTTGATTTGTAATAAAAATAAATTAATGGATCCTACCTTGAATAATGTGGTATATGAGTTAAAGAATCATGGACAATAAAACAGACACAAACATGCCAAATGTTGAAGTATTTATTAGTAATTTAAAATATGTCTAATACTTATTTATACAAATAGTTTAAGGGGTTGGTTAAAATATTAGAAAGTTTTGGAATGAATTTAGATATTTTAAAGTAAAAACTTACAAATTTTCAAATATGGCTAACCTAAAAGTTGAGACTTGTTCTTTTAAACGATAAGTAAGCTTCTAATTTCTAATGACCAGAAAGGTACAAAGTCTATTCTTTTAAACTTTGAACATATTTTTGGCATATTAAAAGGAATGAATATCACGAGATATGATAATGAAATATAATATATTTGAAGATATTTGAATAAAATTATTCCTAATATTTTTATTATGGAGATATTTGAATGAAATTTAGGGAGTTACTCACCTGCTCTCCCGGGGGTTTGGAAATTTTAAAAAAAAAATTATTTTATTTTTTTATTTTTTTAATAATAATTAATTAATTATAAATTTAAAAAAATCAAAAAAATAAAAAAGAATCATACATTAAAAAAAGTAAAAAATTCAAAGAAAAAGTAAAAAAATATCAAAACATCTCAAAATTTTTTTAAAAAAATACTATAAATAAATATGATAAACAAAAAAAATTTTAAAAAAAATGAAAACAGAAAAAGGAGGGGACAGTAAGATATTCCTTCTTTTATTATTAATATAATTTGTTTTTGTAAAAGAAATGAAAGACAAAAGATTATTATAAAGAATTATTAAATTTTTAAAATTATTATGACTATTTGAGGTGTTGAGAAGTTTTTTTTTAATTATGAATTATTGAACAGTGATGTTCCCATGAACCTATGACAACTTTTCAAACAAACTTCATTTGAAAAATATTTGAATTCATATTTTTTATTAAGTATAAAATTAATTTACTATATTAAAAAGTTATCATGTATAAAATTAACTTAAGTTAATGAGAACATCTCTTATTATTAAATGACACGTTATTAAATAGATTTTTTTTCTTTTGATCATTTCTAGCTAATCATGAGATTAAATACCATAAAACCTAACTAATACTATCATAAACTTAGATGACAAAGCAAAAGTATGAATCTATTTGCTCGAGGAAAAACAAAAAATGAAGTTCGGTGAATTTTGTAATCTTCATGCAAGAAGATGGTAAAATTATTATAAAAATATTATTAAATTAAAATGGTAATTCAATTTGAAATCAATTCATAAATTTTGAAATATTATGATTTTGAAAATAAGAAGAAAACTTATGTTTTCTAAAAGATGAAAAATTAATTTTTTTTAATTAAATTTCAAACAATTCGAATTTAAAAATTGAATTCTTAATTTTTGGGCTTTCAAATATATCCTATAATTATGGATAAGATGGTGTAATATAAAAGATATTTGTCTTATGTTTTTCATAATTTAAAATCATTTTTATATAAAAAAATATTTAATTATTATAAAAAAAACCATGTTAATATGGTCAAAAATGTAATTTAAACATAATATTCCAGTAGCATATTTAATTCTAATGTTAATCAATTTAATCAAATGACAGGGAATGTCATTTTGGATATAAAATGGGACGGAATGTAATATTTTAATATCTCAAAGGAATTGAGTGAATTTTACCCAACAAAAATTAAAAAAACTAAGAATGAGATATAATAATTGTTGGGTGATAACACAGGTTTATAAAATAAACATATGGTTGAGAAAAAATTGCGAAAATAATTCATTGATACTTAATGAGTACCAAATTCATACATGATGTCGTATGAACACAATATTTTTAAATGATTATAATAGAATAATTATTTTTTATAATTAAATAATTTTTAAAAAAATGAACAATACCATCACATCATATTGTTATTCATATAATAAAAAATTTACATCTTGCTTTTACTATTAATTATTGATTTAATATAAAATAATAATAATAATAAATTATATATAATAATATATATGAAATGAGGCATAAAAATAATATAAAAAAGTTGTGTATTAATAATATCAACAATGATATTCTATGAGCATCATGGAAATTTTGGTGCCAATAATCTTCTCAAAAGAATTTTGTATGACAATTAAGTAATGAGGGAGCAGGAGTACAAGGACAACTCCAAGTCTTGAAAATGCGAAACACAAGAGGGGCGAGACACTGACAAGAAAAGTCTATAGATCCATTTAAGAACAAGACCAATACCTTGTGGGCCTGGAATCTATGGATATGGTTAATTGTTATGGATTTGAATTCACTCCTCACCCTTTGTGGCCAATTCCTCCCCAACAAACTTGATAATATGCCTCCTCTATTTGATTACTGAGACATCAACCTTAACATGTCCCTGTTGAATCGATATGGATGCATAATTGATCATCCTCCTCCTTGTAGTACCAATCGCCGACAATCATTAATGTCCTGTTTTGAAGAAATTAGACTAACCTTTGTGTACTAACTATTGTCTATTCACCTCACTTTCCTTCTCAACTCTTGTGTTTCCAAATCAAAGTTCCTTTCTGAAATTTGCAATCAGTGTCACCCGACACCCAAACCAATCAACTAATTATTCCGCTAAAGGATTTCAAAACAGTGCAAAATGAACGAGTACTTCAAATCTGGGTGTTTTGCACTGATAGCGTTTGTTGTTTGTCCTGTTTCAGTTACCCCTTAAGACAGAAACCCAAAATCT
>JASKGM010079016.1:0-14925 GCA_034509205.1 Ceratonia siliqua
ATAGAGATGAAAGTATAAAATATAATTTATACAAAACAAAACAAAATCATCAGTTTCTTATTTTATAAATATTACTTTTCTTATTTTTTTAATTTTATAATTGTTATAATTTAATATAAGAATAAATTTTAATAATATTATTTATGAAAAGTATCTTTTTAAAATATTTTATTATTAAATAAATTATAATTAAAAAATTATAATTGAGTATATAAAAAACATCAAATATATATATATATATATATATATATATATATATATTTCATATTTTATTTATTATTTTAATATTTTTAATATAAAAAATTAATATTTAAATAAAATTATTAATAATTATAATTATAATTTACAGAGCTGGACTGGTTAATAATATGCCATTCATATTTAAATTCAGAAGGACCCAATAACCACATTAATTCTAACATTTCATAAGTGTGCTAATTATTGCAATTGGAATTGTCTCTAAGATTGAAATTGTAAGTTTAAGTTTAATCGAAATCAAATAAACAAAATATTTTTTTTATTAATATCACAATATTTAAAAAAAATTGTTTGTTATAAAATAACAAAAAGGATTAAACTACAAATTTTACTAAATTTAGTGGCTTCCAAGCAGCTTCTTTGAAGTCACATTCACATTTATCTTGAACTCCAAGTACTCGACGTTAGTCCAGAAGCCATTACTTGCCCTCTAAGCATTGTCCCTTGAGCTTCAAGGCTTTTCCTACTTTAATTGACATAATTTTGGCCTTTCGCAATCAGAAATATACAAAGATGACATTTTTCCTAAGCAAAATTGAGAAACAAGGACAATTGGAAGAAATAGATATTTACAGGCATTTTCTCTTTCTGGGGGTCCAAAACTGACAAGTAAGTAATTACCATAACATACTAGAAACTGCCATCTCTTTCAGCCATTCAAATAGTATACGTGTAAGGCCCAAACTACTCCACGCCTCCATATCAACCTCAACCTTATCTAAACCAGCAACATAAAAGTCCATAAACCCTCAATTCCTAACCCTGCAAAACTGTGTTGGTCTTGTCTCCCGGCACTGTGGAAGCAACAACAATGGCCAAAAAACAAATGGAGGTCGTGAAGGGCCTCGACCTGCAGAGGTACATGGGTCGCTGGTACGAGATTGCCTCTTTCCCATCATTTTTTCAGCCCAAGGATGGGGTGAACACCAGAGCTACCTACACTCTGAATGATGATGGGACTGTGCATGTGCTCAATGAGACTTGGAGTGGTGGGAAAAGGAGCTATATAGAGGGAAGTGCTTATAAGGCCGATCCCAAAAGCGATGAGGCTAAGCTCAAAGTCAAATTCTATGTTCCTCCGTTTTTGCCCATCATCCCTGTTGTTGGGGATTACTGGGTTTTGTACATTGATGAGGATTATCAGTATGCTCTGATAGGTCAGCCAAGCAGGAAATACCTTTGGGTAAGCCAGTTACCTTCTGATATTCTTATGTTAAGTTCTCCTCATGGGTATGTGACTGTTATGCGGTTGGAAGCAGAGAGTAGAAGATATATATGAAGTTCTTTAAATTTTAAAATTTGAAACTATTTGAATGGATTATTGTGCTTGATTTCTCATGTGCTTGAGTTTTCTGTGAATTACAGATAATGGGGCTTCTGGGAAGGGATTAAAATATAGTTCCTTATTTAAGAAACTCCTTCTGGGAAGGGATTAAAATATAGTTCCTTCTGGGAAGGGCTTCTGTGAGACTATTGCTAATTGGCTAGGAAAGAGAAATAGGATAAAAAGCTTAGAGCTTTATAGTTTTGGTTTCCCTTATTTAAGAAACTCCTTTTTGTGGTTTGTGAATATCTTATTCATGATTTGTTCATTTCCTACCATAACTTGAATCATCTTTGGTCCCTAGATATTATCCAGGAAAACCCATTTGGATGATGAGATCTACAACGAGCTTGTTCAGAAAGCCACAGAAGTAGGGTATGATGTGAGCAAACTCCACAAGACACCACAGAGTGATCCTCCACCAGAGGAAGAAGGCCCCCAAGACACCAAAGGCATTTGGTGGTTCAAATCCCTTCTGGGAAAATAGTTAAATGGGGTCCCCATAATATATAATTAGGTTGAAGAATGAAGAAGCATTTCATGTTAAAATAAAGGAGTAATCAAGAACCTTGATTGGAGTAAATAAGCTTGGATCTATATGCTATCTGTATTGGCTTGTTCTGTAAATAGAAGGCGTTATTATTAACTTCCAGATGCATATTTGGTGAAAAGACATGAACTTTTGTATGTTTGACGCCTCTGGTTTTGTAAGTTGTTTGATGCCTCTGGTTTTGTAAGATGTTTGATTATTAAGGTGAGAATCCTAGGACTGTTTAGGCGAGAATCCAAGCACTGTAATTTATCTACAGGGATTTACATTTTCCTTTGTTATTTAAAGATTCGGGTTCGTGTCTTAGACCTTATCCTCATCCAAATCTACGTGGCATTGGAGATTGGTGATTTGACGAGAACATGATAAAAATTATTGTTTCTGACGAGGATATGGATACTTTAGATTTCACTCATTTTTTTAATATATATATATATATATATATATATTTTAAATAATAATATAAAAATTAAAGAAGTTATTAAATAATATTATAATAAATAAAGATTTAATTTAATTTTTTATTATTTTATTAAAAATAATAATAAATAAAATTAATAGTTAATAATTAAAATTAATAATTTATTAATAATATAAAATATAAATAATTTAAAAAAAATGATAGATTAGGCTAATCTCAATTAGATTTAGAGTTCTGCTATTGTTTTATAAATTAATTTTATGAAATAACACTTGTTTATTTTTATTGTATCACAAATATATATTTTCTCACCGTATTTTATTAAAAAACTAGAGAGGTGATAATGTAATTTAATTTTTTTTCTCTTATTTATTGATAACAAATAATTAAGAGGTCTCGAGTGTTGGAAGTTCAAAGTTAAATTGAAAAATAATGAAAAAAGAAGTAAAGAAGGATTCAGTTGATGTGAAGATTTAATATTTTTTTGTGATATGATGATCATATGAAAAAGGAACTAAATATAAAATTAATAGAAAAAGTTTGTTTCTAATAATCAAATAAAAAAACAATTATAAATGAGCTAAAGTGTAGAAACTTCATGATAGTATAATATCATTATTCAAAATAAACATTTAAAATTGTTTTGATAGGTAGTTTCCCTTTATACAAGAATCTTCTATCATTACTATTGGCTGTTGAGACTAGAATTATCCATCCAAAAGTTATTAAGGTATCCTAATTTTTTCAACATGCAAGGCCATTTATAGGTGGCGAGGAGTGGGGACTTTTGATAACATGCGTAACATGTTGATGTCCTTAATGATTCTCAATAAAAGTCATTTATTGGTTCTCATCCTAGAAAATCAGCAACGATCAGCACTCCAAACTCTCAAGAAATGGAGCTCTGTTCTGCTGTTCTGCATACCCTTTTGGACTTTACTCATGGAACAAACCACAGAGGCATTTTAAAAAGTGAGCCTTAAGCCTCAATTTTCACCAACTTTGAGCTTTGAACAAAATCTGATTCTGGGAATCTCGTGATAACATTGAAAAACATTTGTTACAACCTTCACGCAAAGGAGGGAAAAATAAACTTGAAGGATATAAATTGTCACACACTCTTTTCTTATAGGATTTACAGCTAATGCGAGGAAACTATAGAAACAGGCTAGTTGCTAAAAACTGTTACTTTCTTCTCTTCCATTTCTTCTCTTTTTTAATTTATTTAGCTTAAATGTCACTTCTCACATGCATAATATATTTTAAAAAACAAATTCTTCTAAATGTTGACCTCAAAACTAAAACTCAAATAATTATGGTAAAAACACATACCTCCTTAATCACTAAACCAAGCCTTAAGTTCCAACTCTCAAGTTGTTATTTTTACCAGTCTTGTTCTTTATCCACATCATTTAAAAACCACAAAAAGTGAAAGAACTCCATTTGCTTTATTTTGAGCATCCGTCGAAGCTGCTGCTTGTTTAACCTAAGCAAGTTAACAGTACCTCACCTCTCCGCCATTGGACTCCTATAAACTAACATATAGGCAAGATTTTGCTAGGTTAATATTTGAATGCATTCTACCAACGGACTCCAATATCTGTTGGAGTATAATTATAGGCACGAGCCATTCCACGACAGAGAGCCACAACCAAATATACAGGAAATACATGAAATTAAGTAACCATGGAATGAGAGCAGGTGAAGATCTCCAGCCAGAGTAACACTGAACGCGGTAAGAAAATAATATACTATAAATGATCAATGGGAAGAATCACAAACAACGTAAATGAGAATGTTACTTTGACAACAAGATGGTGAAAGCACATTTCAGCCATGATAACACCTCTATCCACCATTCAGTTCCCTTCCGCAATACAGAATATATAGGGAAAATCCACATAGTTTCACCAAGAGCAAACAATGAAGAGTAATATAGACACATGAAGCTATTTTCTCCTATCCATCAGGCTCAATATCAGATAAGGTGAGTGCACTGATAGCCATGAAAGCTTACAATATGGTACAACACGAATTGGTTTTTTTCGCCTGCTTGTAGAACATCTGTTTCAAACACCACCATCAGTTCTTTTCTCAGCAAACTAACTAGTCGGCAATAACTCTCAGTACATGGTTGAGTTCATTGAAAGAGGTTTTATTGGAAAGACGCATGTGATATCAACCTCAAAACAAGTCACCACTTCATAGTAAATAGAATTATCCTTTTAGCAACCCAAATATCAAAATAAAAATTGAAAAAGAAAAGGTTGAAATTAATAGCAGTGGAAATAATGGGAATTATTTTTTCTTGCAAAAGAAATGGACTGTTGCATGCTTAAATACCCATATATAATATTGAAATGAAATATATTCCATAACAATTTGATGTGTAAAGACTAACAAAATGCAACAAAAGCAAGGACCCAATGAAGCACCTATAGAACCCCAAATTTCTTCAGTATTTTCATGTTGGCAAAAGATGATAATGGAATAAATTGTAATATAATCAACTCAAGCACATGTTAGCAAGCTAACTTTTATCCAAAGATATGCCTTGACTCAAATATGGTAGTGAAATTGTTTTTGGTATGGTTAAATTCAATATCCATTACTCTAATCTAGAGCCTCTACGTCTTTCTTCCTTAATATAACCCTACTCAGGATATAGACATATGGCTATATGCTAATTGCTGAAGAGTGAAGACTAATCCACCTCAGAATGATAGACATAAGCAGTTAGGGGAAAAACAAAAAAAGGTGGCAAGTCCTGAGAAGCATCTATGTATTCATGTCGTCAGAAAGACAGTAGCACAAATGCCCATAGATAAAAGAAACTACAAGCAATGGTTTGGTAGCATGCTTCATGACCATAGCCATAAATCAAAGGTTTGGTAACATGAAACATGAAGGATGAGCAACACCTAATAGATGTCTGTATGCTCATTGTAATACAGAAGCTGTCTTAATGTACCTGCGATGCTGCACTCAGATCAGAACTCTTCTCGACCAAACTGTCCAGCTTCTCCCCTCGTGCAAGCACACTATCAATAGTCTTATGCTGTATGAACAAATCATACAGTTAGAGATTAAAATAAAGAAATTCAAAGAGAAATACTCTATCATGTCTCTCCCACATGGTTCTAAGAAATCTTAAACCCCCATGGACAGTGTGGGAGGCAGAGAGGAAATCCCATTAACTCACGTAATATGGCTAGATCAAGACTACCGAACTAAATTTAGCACAGACAAGTGAATGCAAAGTAACAAGAGGCCAATATATAATAGGATAACAATTGAATGATCAGCGACCCACATACAAAAGCACCAAAAACTTCAACACAACAACTAAGTTATCACCAACTCACTGAGGAAGGATATATTTTACAATTGTAGATTTTATATTTGGCTCCAAAAATGTAACCCTTGAATTGAATGGTGCAGCCATCATCATCTTGTTGTATGGAAACCAATACCACATTCTCAAGCAAAGAAAGATCTCACATAGAAAATGACCAATAATATAACAGCAAGGTTTAAGATTCAATAACTACAGAAAGAAGATGTCAATCAGAAGATAAGTTAATTTAATAGACAAGAGATGCTAGGAACCAAATTATTGTTTTAGAAATATAAAGTAATGCATAATTCAATACTTACAAGGATGATTTTTGTTTCATCCAATTCCCTCTGGATTTTCAACAACTTATCAGCCTCTGCAGGATCCTGAGATTTAATAGGAGCAAGAATAAGGGTTTTCAGTCAGAAGTTCTGTCTAAAAAAGTAAATAGAAAGAAAAACTTCACTATCATATAATTAAAACAATCCAACAAGCTCTCCTCTGGCTGAAGCTAATACAATGAAGATGTACATATATACCTGGAATTTTGTCAGGGCTTCGTTCAAATAGGGCCATGTTTGAGTACTGTCTTCCTTTGCGCTTCTCCATGAATCACCAAAACTTTTATGATATTCATCCAGCACCTACAAGACATAATAATTTATTATCATCTATTAAAACAGGAAACATCTATGAAATAGATAAATTATATACATCATAACAGCTATTTCAATTTGACATGTATTTACTGTACTTCACATAGATAACCAATCATTTAGTTGTGGTGCAGTGCAGATCAACTTGTCCAATGAAGCAATACTTATTATCTTGACCAAAGGATAGAAAATATTCAATTTAGTAGGAGATAGAATCAAAACTAAAGTGGTCAGAATTGATTCTAGATGGCAAATTGGGTAGGCAGGTTAGCCATGATGTATTAACATATAATCAACAGTGTAACACTGCAGAAAAATGAACAAGATTGAATATGAATAATGATGTGTAACTAGAAAAGATGAAAGTTAACAGTGTATAAACTTTAAAATGGAAAACATAATCAACCTCTTTCAATAGGATCTCCATACTCTAAAATAACTATTATATGAGACCCTCTACATCATTAAAATTTCTTCATATGCTGATTGAGCTTTAGATATACCAAAAAAAAAAATCATAACCCTAGAAATCAACAATACAATTAGCACTTTTACTGTAAGGAAAAATGGGCCAGTTATTCATGGTCCAGAAAGACTCAGATAACTAAATGAAACATGTCCTAACTGGAATAAAAAGGCCAATTTATTAAAATAAAATAAATTTTGTCAGATGTCAATGCCTACATCTTCTGGGCATTAAAGACATATATTAATGTAATAGCTAGCACCGAGGCAACAGAAAGAAGCTGGTCCCTTTTAGTGACCAAAAGGGAACCAACCAGTGTTCCTAAATTTGTGAAATGATACATTGGAAACAAATTATAAGGGAAACAGCAAAACATATTACAGGCTGCTTTGAAAGTACTCCTAGATGTTTCGTGAATGTATTTACATTGAAAAACACTTATTGCATTCACCTGATCGAGAAGAGAAAATGCACTTCGAACTGGGTAGTGATCATCCATAAATCCCAATGAACAAAGGCCATTTTTGTTGTAAGAATGCACCTTGTACTCTATAAAAGGAAAAAAAGCAAACAGGATTTATATAAGCATCAACTCAATCTTTTAATGAAGAAAACAGGCGCATAATCAATGGTAATTGTAATATTTTGTTGACAAAGAACTTGATGTCCGCGTTGAGCCATCACAAGTTAAAATTATCCACCGCCAAAGATGAAACCAGTATAAAAAATGTTTCTAAATATTTTCCTATTCCCCAGACAAAATTAAACTTTCTCACAATTGGTAGTGAAAGAATTGGAATTGGAACCACCAAATTTGATCTTGAGGTACAAATACTGTCTTAGTAACAACAATGATTTCATGATGGATATAAATGTAACAAAACCTAAAATTCCCAAGCAACCCCATAACTGAATAAAAATCATAGAAACCCAACCAGCATGGGAATATTGTCACCAACCTAAATCAATTAAATAAACAATCAATACTTCAAAAACTTAAGCTGGACGATCCAAAACCCATAATTCAAACTCCACAGAAAAGAGAACAAAAAAAAAAGAAGCTAGAGATTCGAGGCCCCGAAACCCTATGACGGGAATCTGAACAAAGACGAACCTTCATGCTGGACGGATTGGCGTTGGCCCTGAGGGGTGCGTTTAGCAACGGTGCGACCCACGAAGACGATGAACTCCTTGACACTAGAGCGTTGGAAGTAGCCGAAGCGGTTTACATCGGAAGCATTCGCGAGTATAACCGGATCGGATCCATCAGGGTTGCATTTAAGCACCAACAGAGCTGTGATCTTCATCTCTCTCTCTCTCCCCCCCACTGTCTCTCTCTCTTTCCCTTTCTCTTTCTCTCTCTAAGCTCTTCAAAGCTTCGTTCTTTTCGCTTCGTAGTCGGTAATGAAATCGTGGAAACGGAAAGCTGGAATTGGAAATGTAAATAACACGAAGTAACTGAATGTATTCTATTCATACATATTCGGGAATTCCTCCGGCATTTGATCTGCTGCGGACAGATGTATTTGGAACTTCTGAAACTGCTGACCTGGCAGCCATATTACGGGCTGCTGAACGGGGGGAGCCCCCCGACTTCGAGTGAAGAAGAGTACACTTGATTTCGCCCGTTATCTTAATTGTCTTCGTAGAATAATCGGGAGCCATTCTAACAATTTTCTTTTTATATTTATATATTAATAATCTATATTGTATTTAATATTTTGTTCATGTTATCTTTATTAAATAAATAAATAAATATATTGTAATTACATAAAATTTTAAATAAAAATAAAAATACTTTTAATATGCACGAGTTGTATTTATGCACAATTCTAATAGTTATTATTGTTGTATTAGTTGTATTTTTTATTTTAATTGGTTAAACTATGTTTTCAATAATAAAATCTATAATAGCTTAATTATAATTAAAAATATAATTATTTTATTAAATTATTTGGATACTTAAAATTATTTTTTAATAAAATTAAATTTTTTGTAAGTTTATTAATTAATTGTCACTATTTGTAACAAAATATAATTGTAATTTAAAAATAAAAGTGACAAAATTCATGATATGCTATTATAGAACGAGTAATTTGTAAATTCATCGTTACTCTTATAAAACACCTTAGAACATTTTTTTCCTAAAAAAAAAAAACAGATAATGCCAACCAAGTACCATTTTAGATAAAATATTAGTTTGAATTAAGAATATGACATGTTCTCAACGTGAGCTAGTTAGTTTATATTTCAATTAAATTTTAAATTATTTATATTAAAATCGGTATCTTTTAATTTACTATAATTTAATCCACTATATTAGGTTAAAAGCTTTTAGAAGGTCAGGAAGAATTAATTAAACCCAAATAAATTTAAACATTCAAAACTAAATTAAAATATTTTGTAAAATAATTTAATTAAGAAATTAGTAATAGAAGGATTAAATTGATAAATATTATATTTCTTTTGGCAAGCCAAATGATCAAATTCTTGCTCTCCAATGCTTACAATGCTAATCAATTGTATAGATTATTGAATATAAAATTTAATACAAAAAACTTATGTAAATGTATATAATTAATGATGAATGAGTATTCATAAATATATAGTATTACTCATTTCATATCTTACCATTTTGCAATGAAAACGAGAAATTATATACATATATATTATTTTTCAATTCAATTAGGTGAATGCTTGTTATTTTACATAAAAATTTATTAAATTTTGAAATTGAATTTTTTTTAAAACAATTATCGAAAGTTAGAATCCATGATCAACTTTATTGCTAACTTGCTACTAAACAATCCTCTTTGTTATTATTATTTTTGTATTCAACTTGCATTCTATCCTCTTTGATTAAAATGCATTGAAGTTTTTTTTATAATTTTCTTTCCTTTTCCATATCTTAATATGAATTTTCAAACCCATAACTATGAATATACTCCATCAATGAAAAAGCACTCCAAGAATCCTTGAGTTCTTATTAAGGTCTACTTTGCAAAATTAAGTTGTTTTTTTAGTATAGACACAATAAGAAAAAAGACTTCACAATATGATAAAATATAAAATATTCAAATATAATTATCTAAAATATTAAGTTGCTTTTCATACTGACATAAATAATGTCTCATTTTTTAAATAGACATGTAATTCGATTAGTATAACTATAATGTGGGAAGCTCAAAAGAATTTTTTATTTTTCAAGATGGACGGATAAAAGAAATGAAGTGATGAGAATTTGTCAATATTTCTTCTGTTGGATTGAACAACTCTTTAGTTGGAACAAGTCAAATGGATTAAAAAAAAAAAGAACTGTAATAGAAAAAACCGCAAATGAGCTATGAAATCAATGCTCTTAAGAAGAAACAACGGTCAAGGTTGTCAATGCAATGTTAAACACAATCAGCGACAAAATTGTCAATTTAAGAAACAAAAGAACATTAGAGAACAAACCAAAAATAGTAAATAATTAAAATAAGATCCCAAAAAGACATTGGGAATTTGTTGTCCTTGAGAGGAAATCCTGGCAAGCTATTTATGCGGGAAACGTGTGGAAGTAAACAGAAAATATGAGTCATTCCTGCTCACCAGGTAGCTTCATTTTCTCCCTGCTCTCCTCTCTCTTTCCCATCAAATTTTCCTTTTTTTCCTTGAAACTTGACAGGGGATGTCAGTTTCTATAAAAAGGTAATCATCATTAACTTCTTCATTTAAGGATTTGACTCTTCTGATAAAGAAAGGAGTGCAGTTTCTCAATAATCTTGCCATTTTAGGATGCTGGGAGCTGCAAACTGATTTTCAATTTGTAAAAGGAAGAGAAATGGTATTATTATTCTTCTTCCTGCATGCACTTTCTTTAGGGGGAAAAAATAACACCAAAAAAAGCCTTTGAAAACCATTATAGCGGCAACTGAAAACGGCACGTACGACTTTAATGCAAAATGAACGTTAAAAGGCTTGATACATCGAGATATTGCTAGTTTTCTTTGTAATTCTCATTGTTTATTTGATTAACTTAGATTGTGATCTGTGACAGGATATGAACAAGATGATCAGAAGCTTGTTTTTCATTTCCTTGTTGATTCATACAACAATAGCCCAGGAAACTGTACGTCCTCCTAAACTTGCGGCCCCACAGACTCCTCCTGTATCTGCCCAGAAATGGTCAACATTAAATGGTAATCATCCCATTTTCGTTTCTCTAGTTCATTTTCTTTCAAAACTTCAATTTCGAATATCTTCATTCTGGTAATGTTCTTTGTGATTCTTCATTATTTGCAGGCAATCAGTCGCTTGTAATAGCCCGTGGGGGGTTATCAGGCCTTTTCCCAGAAGGCAGCGAAGGGGCAATTCAAATGGCAATGGACATGAGTTTGCCAAATGTGGTCATCTTGTGCAATCTTCAGATGTCAAAAGATGGCGTTGGTTTGTGTCTGACAGATATTAGGCTTGACAATGCAACCACTATTGCGACGTTTGATCCTAAAGGTCAGAAAACATACGACGTTAATGGGAAGAATGTAGCAGCATGGTTTCCAGTGGATTACACTGCTGATGTGCTAAGCAAAAACGTGCAATGTGAGTCTGAATTACAGCTTTGTTTCCTTACTTGCATTTGTTCTGTTGGAAACCTTCCTACTAGGAAAACTAATGGGGGTAGCTAATGGCATATCCTTTTCGAGGCTGATAGTTGATACTAGAATGTTGATCTTGGTTCATTCTGTTCCCTTAACCAATGTCTTCTCTAATTACTTAGAAACAGAGGATTCGGGATCAAAAGGTTAATATCAAAATAAATAAAATCAAATGGTTGTTTTTGCATGTCAAGAGATTCATAAGAGACCAAAGTTAGGATTTTTTTAGCATTTAAATAAACTCTTTTGCATATATTCATGCTTTGCAGATAACAATCCTGTGGCCAATGAACCCCATAATCTAGAGCTAGTTAGGCATACAAATAACATACATGATGCATTTAGTTAATAGGCAATAGAATGGATTGAATTCATACAGTGCTTCTAGTGTAAACAAACCAGTTTATGGTTTTGAGAGTGACGATTTGCTCTTTGCTATGTTCTCTACAGTGGTTCAGGCCACATTTTCCCGACCCGGTGTGTATGATGGCCAGTTCCCTATTGGTCTTCTTGATGAAATACTAAAACTGAAACCCCCAATGTTCTGGTTGAATGTTCAGGTTCTCTGTCTGTCTCTTTCTCTCTTCACAAGTTATATGAATCACAGCCCCACTTTGCTTATGAAATCCTCAAGCACTGAATAATTCATTCCATTAACAATTTTTTTATGTGGTAATTGACTGTTCTGGTGCAGTATGAAGCATTCTACACCCAGCGTGGAATAAAGTTGCTAGATTATGTTCTAGAGACAATGAGACTTGCTCGCGTAGACTTTATTTCATCTCCAGAGATTGGTTTCTTGAAGAGAATCAATGGGAAAGTGAACAAGGCAACTACTAAGGTCATCTTTCAGGTTCTTAACGCTAATGATGTTGAACCCACGAACAAGCAGCCATACGGCACCATAGTGAAGGATCTTGCGGCAATCAAGTTATTTGCATCAGGGATAATGGTTCCAAAAGAATACATATGGCCCGTTAAACCAGATGGCTATTTGGGACTTTCCACAACACTCGTAGCTGATGCCCACAAACTAGGACTAGAAGTTTATGCTTCTGGTTTTGCTAATGATATCATTGGAAGTTATAATTATAGCTCTGATCCTGTTGCTGAGTACCTGCAATTTGTAGATAAAGGTGATTCTGTTGATGGTTTTGTCACTGATTTCTCTTCTACAGCATCAGAAGCCATTGGTAAGATGACAAACCTTCTATCTTTCATTTTATTATCTTTTTTCCAAATAGCAATCCCCCTCCCCCACAACACAACCAAAAGAAGGTCATCATCTGGTTTGTTGAACTCAAGTCATATTCTCACAATCCTATTATTTTTGCAGCATGCTTCGCGCACAACAACACCAAGCTGACAAAAGGTATCATACTAATCTTGAAATTAATGATCTAAATCGCAGAGCCTCAGATAAGACATGAAAAACAGATCAATACTAGCCAAAATGTCATATAATAATCATTTTCTTTTGCAGGACAAGTTTTGATCATAAGCAACAATGGAGCGAGTGGTGTTTATCCAGGCTGCACTGATCTTTCATATCAGCAAGCAGTAGATGAAGGGGCTGACATTATAGATTGCGGAGTTCAAATGACCAAAGATGGAGTTGCCTTCTGCATGGATTCCGCCGACCTTATGAAAGACACTAATGCAATGAGTAAATTCATGTCTCGAACTTCCAATGTCCCTGAAATTCAACCACGAGGTGGAATTTTCTCCTTTGAGCTCACGTGGAGCGAGATTCAGACCTTAAATCGTAATAATTCTTAGAATTTACAGAAGTTTTCATACAGATATAATCTGGGAAGATTTGAACAACAAATTTATGGTATAAATTTCTTTTTTCAGCTCAAACTGTTAGCCCTTACCTCAATGGTGATGACTTTAAAAGAAACCCAGCATACAAGAACAGTGGTAAACTTCTTACCATCTCTGAATTTCTGGAGTTGGCCAAGGCAAAGGCAGTTACTGGCGTTTTGATCAGCATAGAGGTGAGCAACTCTCAATTCCCTATAATATTTCTCCTTCAAAAATGTCTACTTTTTCTAAATCTCTTTTTTTGTTACACAGAATGCCGCCTACCTTGCATCAAAGAAGGGTCTTGATATTGTAGGTGCTGTCAACACTGCCTTGAGCAATGCCTCCTTTGACAAGCAATCCACACAACAAGTTATGATCCAATCTGATGACAGTTCAGTGCTGTCCAAGTTTAAGGATATTCCATCTTACAAAAGGGTGTTTTTAATCGAAGAGAAGATAGGCAATGCCCCAAGGCAGCCAGTGGAGGAAATCAAGAAGTATGCAGATGCGGTGAATCTTCGTAAAGGCTCCATCATTACAGCTTCGAGTTCCTTCACTACAGGAATGACAAGTGTTGTTAAAGAGATGAAAGATGCAAACCTCACAGTATTCACTCATGTTGTGAGAAATGAGTACCTCTCCCTGGCATTTGACTATTTGGCAGATCCTTATGTGGAGCTTGCTACTTTAGTCCATAGTGCTAAGGTTGATGGAATCGTGACTGAGTTTCCAGCCACTGCAAGTAGATATATGAGTAAGTATTTCCAATCTTAGCATTCTCAATTGGTCCCAGTCAACTCATACAGCATCTTTCACAAGCAAACAAACAAAAGTTCTTATATTGATTGTCCTTCTCTAAAATGCAGGAAGCCCATGTAGCGATCCTAACCCTCCGCAAAACAGTTTTACCATTATTCCAGTTCATGCTGGTGAACTATCGAATTCCCTTTTTCCTGAAGCAAGGCCACCAGCAGAAGCACCACTTCCACCTCTTCAGGGTGCAGACGTTGTTGACCCACCACTTCCAGCAGTGATCAATGCAGCAAAAGATGAGCCTGCTGCTGCATCTCCACCTGCACCACCCCCTTCCGTTGCCTGGTCAAATGCTGCCAACCTTGGTCTCCCCTTATTGGCTATTCTGGTGTTTGGTGTGCTCAACCTGCACATTGATGTGAATTAAAGAGATATATTATTTTGTTAAATATTAAATTTACATCACTCTTATGCCTCTTATGGCATATACTATTTCTCGCTTCATTTTGTTCCTATAGCTTCAGTTTTCTTCCGGCCTGCCCCTCATCTATTGATCAAATCATACATATACTATCACATTTACTAATAACCTAATATAGTCAATGTGTGAGATAAATAGTTTATCAAAAATTTATAAAAATTGAAGGACCAAAATCAATGAATGTAAATATTTATTAAAAATCTCACAAATAATAACTCCTCACAAATTTTACA
>JASKGM010079027.1:0-14924 GCA_034509205.1 Ceratonia siliqua
TTTCCTTTCAGTATTGATTCTATTTTGTTTTGGTGGACAATTCTGATTCTATTTGTTTATGAGAAGATTTTATCCTGTTAAACTTAACATAGTGATAAATTATTTTTGACATTTTCTTCTGAGGACGTTAATTGGTACAGTACATGGTAGTTGAAACCTTGGGTTTAGTTCAATGTAGATTATTAAAAGTCATTGACTTTGAGAGTAATCATTTATCATTAAAAGTGGATCTCAATGACAATTGATGTATATATAGGTTGAATGGTTGATAGATAAAAGGGAGAGTGAGAAGCGGTCAG
Organism: Ceratonia siliqua; assembly: GCA_034509205.1. Taxonomy (NCBI): domain Eukaryota; kingdom Viridiplantae; phylum Streptophyta; class Magnoliopsida; order Fabales; family Fabaceae; genus Ceratonia; species Ceratonia siliqua. Next base: position 300 of record JASKGM010079027.1, read on the forward strand.
TCATATGAATAATTGCTGTACCAACTGCTCAATAGTCTGTAGGAAATGTCGATAATTAGAGTAATGACAAGATCATAAAACTGGAGACATGGGTAGTCAAGGACTCAAGGGTTAGGATAGAAAATGATGGATGCACATAGAGCTGAACTAAGGAGTTGGCAATAAAGACATGTAGGAAATGTTCAATGTAAATTCCATAAGCATTAAATAAAGACAATAATAAGAAAGGAGAGAACAAAAAGTAGAATAACTTAAACTCACACAATCTATAATAGATGGGCCACTACAATTTTCTATATTGGACTCTTGTAAACTATAACTGACCCACAACTAGTCTCCACTCCCAAAAGGCAAAAGCTTCTTTAATTCTTTTGAGACTTCTCACTTTCTTTCTTGGCAGAACAATTCTTTTTAACCCTAAAAGAAACACATGCTAATTGCAATGAGCCAAAGAATGAAGTCTCTATATTTTCTTCCATTCCCAAAAGCATAGTGCTTTTTACATCCGAGTTTAACCATTTGGTGTGAGTTGGTTTTTTTTGGTAGTGTCTATAATCTAGCTATGAAAAAACTTCAAATATCACATGATCCCTGCACAGGGAGGGCTTATATCTTATTGTTGTTTTCCCAAAACAATCTCTCTTTGGCTCCTCAATTCACATAACCTTATTCAAGTAAAACTATTTTTGTCAAATAAATATTTTACTAGAAACTTATAATTATTTGCTTTCCCCAACACAAGAAAAATATATTGTTATTATTTAACAATATTTGTTTGTGTTTACTAATAGTTAACAATGAATTATTTGAATCAAAACTAGGAAGCTACATATGACACAATCACACAAAGGTGAAATGATGATGATGATAGATATGACACAAAGCTAGATATGACTTAAGAAAGGAAACATTTCAGTTTAATTGTTTTTAATAATCTATGTTGGGATGGCATGCTTGAAAGTTGAAATTATCTAATTCTAGTTGTTTGTCATTGATTTTTTAGAATCCTTCTAGTTTAATGTGAAATAATTATCAGTCTTTATATTATAAGCACTTTGCATTCGATTGATGCCTTGCTGGGTATAGAACTTCATACATATGTACTCCTCAATTGCATGCACTCAGTACTTTCATGCCTTTTAGTCTCTTTCAAGTCCTCACACAATTGTTTTGCCATTTGCCAATTGCCATATAACTTAGAAAACATAAGATTCATTAATTAAGTTCTTTGTTTCTTTATTTTATTTGTCATATCTGGGAATTAACCGCTAGTGTTCTTTTTTATTTTAGGTGAAACAATAGTATTAAATTTTCAACATGAATACTACTGGTACTCAGAGTGGAATGAGGAGTACTCCAACTCCTCCATTCACCAATGCTGCTACTCAAGATGATTATGCACTAGCTGCAGAGGTTCACATTGAAGTAAATGAAGTGAATGAACAACTTGAACATGAGAACGCTGCACCTGTGGTAAGGTAAAAAAGAAAACTTACTAGACCTTCTTCTATTGTTTGGGTCTATTTTACTAAGAATGCTGATAGTGGAATGACAGTATGTAATTATTATGGTAGATCATATGTATGCAATCCTAAGAGCCATGGTACTTCTACCTTGAAATATCATTTAGAAGTGTGCGTAAAAAATCCACATAGAAAGGATAAAAAGCAGAAAACTCTTGGATCTTTTAAAAAACCTGAGGGTGAAGGTGATGGAAAGGGAGAACTAAGAATTGTAGAGTTCAATCAAGAGGCTATTAGGGCTGCCGTGTATACAATGATTATCAAAGATGAGTTATCCTTTAAGTTTGTTGAGAATGAGGGATTTAGGGAGCTTATGGAACTTGCTCAACATCATTTTCAAATTCTTTCCCGTACCATGGTAGCTAGGGATGTTATGACCTTATTTTTAAGTGAGAAAGATAAGTTGAAGAACACCTTATCAACTATATATCAGAGGGTCTGTCTTACGGCTGATACATAGACATTTATTCAAAATATGAATTATATGTGTGTGACAGCCTACTACATAGATGTTAATTGGGTGTTGCATAAGAAAATTTTGCCTTTTTCTCTTGTTGATGACTATAGGTGTGACACAGTAAGGAAGCATTTAGAGAGATGCATCAATGATTGGGGTATTACATATATTGGCATTATCACAGTTGATAATGCTAGCTGTCACAGTTGATAATGCTAGCTCAAAGACTGCACTTTCTTATTTGATAAGGAGGGTTAATGATTGGGATGACACATTGTTAAGGGGGAAGTACATACATTTAAGGTGCTGTGCGAATATACTCAATCTTATTGTGACTGATGGAGTAAAAGAAATAGATGCCTCTATAAAAAAAATTAAGGATGCTTGTAAATATGTTAAACCATCCCCTCAAAGAATGGCTATGTTTAGAAGAATGGCAAATGAGGCAAAGATTGCCAGTAAAAAAAGGATTTGTCTGGATGTGCCAACTAAGTAGAATTCAACATACTTAATGTTGGATACGGCTGAAAAGTTTGAAAAGGCTTTTACACGCCTTGAAGATGATGATGAGAATTACTGTAATTGTTTTATGGCTAATGAGGGCTCTCCCAATGCTGAAGATTGGGTAAGGGCTCGAGTTTTTACTCAGTTTTTGCAGATTTTCTTATGATACCACTCTTTCATTTTCTGGTTCTTTGCATGTCACTTCAAATCAATTCTTTCAAACATTGATTGACATTGCAAATAGTTTAGAGGATTGGATGTCTAGTGATGATGATATTTTGAGAAGTATGGAAAAAAGCATGAAAGCTAAGTTTGATAAATATTGGGATGCTGGTAATAATACAAATTACCTTTTATTTGTGGCTGTCATACTTGATCCTCAGTTTAAGATACAATATTTGGCGTTTTACTTACCTATTATATATGGCAATGAGAGTGGGAAAGTAGTTTTTGAAGAAGTAGAAAAGTTACTGCAAGAGTTGTTTCAAAGTTACAAATTGCAATTTCCTATTCCTATTGATCAAGGTGACTCTAGTTCTTTATCGGATTGTTCTTTACACAATGATGATAATGGTTAAAAATAAAACCTAGTGCTAAGTTTAGGTTGAAGATAAAGGAAAAACAGACTGAGGTGAATGAGAATAAATTGCATAGGTACTTGGAGGATTATGTAGAGGATGATGTAGATGGGTTTAACATTCTTAAGTGGTGGAAGGGGAAGATTTCAAAGTATCATGTTCGATCTTGCATAGCTAGAGATATCTTGGCCATACCAGTTTCTACAGTGTCATGAGTATACTTTCAGTACTGGTGGCTGAATTCTTGACCCATTTCGTAGCTCACTTAATCCTACTACTATGGAGGCTTTGATTTGTGTACAAAATTGGTTGAGATCACCTAATAAAGCTATTGATCTTCGTGCCTAAATGGATGAAGTCAAATCTATTGAATCAGGTAAATTTCTTTCTTATGCATTTAGCCATTTAGCATTGAAAACTTTAAACTATAGAATTTGAATAAAATAGCTAACTTAGTTATTTTTTATTTATTTTTAATTATTGAACTAAAATGGACAAATCAAACAAACCTAACTCAAAATGAAGTGGGGAATCAGGGCAACAAATAGTGACAGTGTGACAGTCCACATTCCACAAGTGAGTTTTTCTAATTTTGCAAATAAATCATTATTTTGATTTTATCATATTAATTATTTGTTTCAATTATTTTATTTTTGTCTTTAGGTGAGGAGGAAGCTAAGAAGGGGAGGATATTGTTTGTAATGTGTTTGTTAACTTTCTCTGTTTCACCAATATGGATATGTGGTTCTATGCTTTTAAGTTTTGAGACGTTGTGTTGTATTGTAACTATTGTTGTTCGTTGACCATATTTTTTTGTAATTCAAAGTTAGTATCTTAGTGGTTTCTATCATTATGCCACAACAAATCTTCCTTTATAATATTCTCAACTTTTTTTTGCTACTATTTAGTTTTAAACAGAATGAGAACTCTTATCCAGAGACAAAGACTATTTACACTGGAAATGGAAGTCAAGATAGAACTAAGTTTTCGCAGATGTCATTCTCATTTCCTCGTATGACTTACCTTCCATTTTATAGAAAATTATTTTTTGCACAAAAGTACTATACCTTTTTTATAGTGCGATGCTGCAGCCTACAAGCCTGGATTTCTTTGCAATTATCAAGTGTGCAACTATCACTCCAAGTATGGTGGTTGGATCTTGCAAAAAATGTTACATTCATATGTGATATATCTACATGTAGCATATACATTGATAAATAAGAAAGAGATAAGATTCTACTGAGATTGTTAGAAATCATATTGCTTCATGCTTGTTCAAGAATTAAATAACTTGAGTTGCATGTTAATGATTTTGGTAGGTAGTTAATGTGATTCTAAGTTGTTGAACTTGAATATGTGTAATATTATGTAAAGTATTATACCATATTCATAGGACACAAATCTTGTTTAGTTTATTGCTTAATGCCTATTAGTTGATAGATCTTGTTTCTCCCATTGATCACCAAATTTTGTTTGGTTTAGTAATAATGCTGTAAAATCCAAATTTCTACAGTTGGAACTGTGTCAATTGTCAAGATTAGGTACTGATGCATTGTTACGTCGAATGACTCAGATCAATGGTTAATTGTTGTTTGTTTACCAATACTTGGCTAATTCAGATCAATGGTTATGTTAGATTGAGTTTTCATGTGAAAAACAAAGACAATGGCAAAGAAAAAGAACCCCCTGGTGTTTATGGATGTGTCTATAGATGGAGATCCTATTGAAATGATGGTTTTTGAGGTACTTTTTTTTAATTGGACATATATTTCAATTATGTGCAACTACTATTGTTGCCTTTGTAACTTCTGCGACATGGAGAAAGAGTAAATATTCAACCTAATGGTTGGTCACCTTGTTCTCATAGCTTTTCTATGATGTTGCTCCCAAGACTGCAAAAAATTTTTGTGCACTATTTACAGGTAATAAGTAATTTCAACTTGTTGAAATCATTTCTTCAAATTGTAAATATGTTTATTGAATTCTTACAATTTCCTTGCAAAACCTCCCTGTGGTACCATAACTATGACGTATTCACTAACTGAACAAGTTGTTGGATACTTTGATAGTTTGATGTAATTGGTTTCCAAAAAATTGTGAATGCAAATATTTGTCATCTTTTGGATAAAATTGGATCTATTTCTTAAAAATTGTCTTCCTAATCCATAAGTAACTGATTTTACCCCATTTTTTCATTCAAATGTTCTCTATATGTTCAGGAGAGAGGGGAGTCAGGCCAAGTACTGGAAAATCGTTGCACTACAAGGGTTATTTCTTCCATCACATTGTGAAAGGCTCCATTATGCAGGCATGTTACTTCTATTATTCTTACATCTAGATTGTTCTTATATAGATGAATATAACTATATATATGTATATTGAGTCATTTTGTGGTTGAACATGGCTTTAGTAATGGTCCCTCTTTTAGTTAGTTACCCTTGTTTATGCTGTAGGATATGGGGCTGATGGTCAAGACTCAAGACTACTTTTCTTGTGATATATGTTTAAGACTGTACTTACTAAGTTGTCCATCCTCATAATTCTAATAAGCTTCAGTGCTTCACAATGCCAAACCATTTTATATGCAATGTTGTATTCTGATAATGTGTGTTAATTGCTGGTATTCCTTTTACATGCGGTGATTTTGTGATTTTGTTAATCAAAATGGTATGTATTTTATTGATGCGTTGGCTCTTATTATGGATACCTCATGCACTTTTATACAATATATGTAGTTACTTGTCCAAGTTGCAAGCCTTGTTCCATTTGCATGTTTCCTATGACAATGGTAATTTCTTTTCTAAGTCAATTAGGAACATAATTAACTAGGTTCCTTTGTATAAACACAGATTGGCCTGTCATTTAGTAGGGTATGAAAGTGATTTGTTTATTTTGATTTAAGGTAATAGTTGGATATTGCTATACTATGGCTCGCTAGTTATGGATTCTAGTTATTGATTTCATACAATTTTGCATCTTACAGGTAATGAGGTAAATGATCCACTTGTTAGAAATTCACATGAAGCTTTTATGATAGACATGCGTGCTGCTAGGATGGTAAGAGCATAGTTTTGTTGATTTTTTCACTTTTGTGTAAACATGCTTGCAGAGACATGGGGTGTTTGGTTTTTTGTGTAATATACATCATAGTTCTAAGGATTATTGGGGAGAAAAGTTCACCTTTCAGTTTCCTTCCACCTTTTGGAGTAGCAGTGCCAAGGAAATACATGCCCTTAAGACTAAATGAAGAAATTTCATACATGATACATTGCAATCTTGTGCATTCATATGGCATATTATAATCAAATTGTGGATACTATTCCATTGTACGTATTTCTTTCTTTTATTCATACCAAGTACTTATTTCATAAGTCCTGATAGTATATTAGTATTGTTTTCAATGTGTGATATAAGTTTGTTTGGCATGGTTAATTTGACAAGTGTTAGTTTTAAAAGTTATAAGGATATGGTTTTTTCCCATTTTGCGTATATTGGTCAATTAGTCTTGTTTAATCAGTTAAATCGATTAACCGAACCGCCCAATCCACCAAATTACGATTTGGTTCAGTTCGGTTATCTCATTTGCTTAATGAATTAACTGAACTAAACCGATCTGTCCTATCTTATTTGGTTCGGTGGTCGGGTTGGCTCATTAACTGAACCAACCCAACCCGTGCACACCCCTAGTTTTGTTGTTGGCTGGGTTGTGAATTTTGTGTTTATTCTACAAGATTTACCTAGGTAATATCTAGATTCTTTGAATGCCTCTTCAACCTGTGATCTTAAGCATGTAACAAAGTCTCAACTTCTTTTACTGAGTAGTCATCAATTCTTGATGAAATCATAATCACAAAAGAATCAAATTCTTCGAATATACCATCTAAAATGGCATCAATGTGATTAGACAAGGACTTTGTATGGTCTACTGAGGTCAATGAACCTATGCATCGTTTAATTTTGAGAAGGTAATCAATGACTGGTAGAGAATCTTTCTTGACATTTTGCAGTTGCATTTTGAGTAGTTTCACCTGAGCCTTTGTATGTAACCTAAAGTGAGCTTCTACACTTACCCATATTTAGTGAGAATATTTGCAACTCACCATATGTACGAGCATTAGCTCTGCCATGGATGATAGAAACTAGGACATAAGGAGCTGATCTTGTTGCTCACAATCCAAATACATTGGAGACAATTAACATTCTGCTTCATCTTCTCTGGTTTGAAACTTATAGGGTATATTAACAGGACTTTCAACGAAACTTCTTAGTTTATGGCCACGAATAACTGTAGTGACTTGTTGACGCCATAAAAGATAGTTAATCTTATCCAATTTGACAGAGAGACTACGATTGAAGATAATCGGTGTTGCTTTAGCAGAACTAGCAGAAGAATGACTTGCTGTAAGTTCGTCCATTGAAGAACCTTAAAGCTTTGATACCATGGAAATATTCTGAATGTGAAAGTTAAGAAATAGAAGTGCCATTGCATTGAATTCATCTAAAGAGTATATTCCCTTATATATCAACATGAAGGAAAACTAAAAAACTAAAAATATAATAGACTTGTAACAACACCCAATTGACTATAACAGAACAATAACAAAGGAAGCCAACAAGTACCAGTGCCAGATGTCATAAGTGCCACATCACCAACATTCCTAACATTTCCCCTTAATTCAAAGGGATTGCCACATCACCAACATTCCCTAACACACCGTGTCTCCCAAAGGTGGCCTTCAGATATATTTTAATATTTTACTTTTAAAATAGACATTAGGTCTATGGTTTACAGATTATCTTTATTTTTCAACAAACGCATGAAGATACCATTTTTTTGTCATTTGATAGTATACATAGCAGGAGAAATTTTTTTCGATGTGTTCTATCTAGTAAGATTTCCTCAAAACAGGTTGTAGGGAGAGACTATGATAATATTATTGAAGAAGCCCGTAAAGCTCAACCAAGGCTATGTCTAATAATATTGCTGGAGATGGTTTCATTATGGAATGGGTATGTTTCTCACTTAAAATGTGGAGGATGCATGTTATTCACGTAAAGCAAGTGAAAGACTTCAAGGATACAATGTGCATCATCAACACCTTTCCTATATATTTGGTCCTTTAAATACACAACATAGACATTGTCCTTTCTTTGTCCTGTAAATAGTATAGTGATGCAAATGAACATGACAACTCAACTAATTGACTTAGCTGACTCTCTTTCATTATGTCTTTTATTATGTTATATTCGTTGGATTCTTTTAGTATGTTGTGAATCTGTTCTGTCCTTGCTTTTAGTGACATTGTCTTTTATATCCTAAATGGCAAGTCCTCGTACTTTAAGTCTTATTTCATGTTTGGGATTGGTTAGTTTTTGAATTCTGACAAAAGTTAGGATTGTTTCCATTCCATTGTAGTGTGATATTATCGGTTATTGTTCCAAGTTACTTTGGTGTGATGCCATCGTGATTGCAACCCTTCTTGGTGAGAGACGAATCCCCCTTATCTTGTATTTCTTTGGTTACATTGCTCTTAATATATTAGTTCCACTATTTCCACTACAATTTTTATTGTGTTCGTTAAACTTGGTATTAGAGCAAAATCTTCCAGCACCTACATACCAGTCACCTGAAGTGGAGGCTTGTATATAATGTCAAGTGAACCAAAGAACGAGCAGCCAGATCTACAACAACAAATATCACAAATCGCACGAGTCTTATAGTAAATGAATCATCCACTCAATAGCATTGATGAGTGACAGTCCTAAGAGAGAAGTAGACCTCCATATCAGGAAGACGAAGGTGATTATGATGATGGGTCTACACGAGAAAATGACTATAGGGCACCATGACATCGACGAGAATAAAAGGGATCATCTCGATAGTATGGAGGAAGAGGATTAAGTCAACAGCAGCTAGATGAACTCACAAAGAGGATGAAGATAGATGTTCTAGATTTTTGGGGGGAAATGGATCCTAATGCGTTTGAAGATTAAATCACAGTGATGGAAGACTATTTTGATTGGTTTGCCATTAAAGATGACTGGAAAGTGACGTATGTGACAATGAAACTCAAAAGAGTAGCTAGAGCCTAGTCGGGAAGTGTCGAAGAGCAATTATGGAAGAACTACCGTCCTAAAATCTCAGATTGGGAAGAAATGAAAGAGTGTCTTAAAGAAAAATACCTTCCTTTGGATCATGAGCAACTTATGTTGGAAGAAATTCTACAATGCATGCAGGGGATTTTGTAACTGAAGTTGATGATGATATAAAAGCAGTTAGCAAAGAAGATGATTGTAATAGCAGTGATGAGGAAACTTATAAGGATATTCCTAGTGATTATGTATTAGAAAGTGATTACAATGATACAGGTTCAATATACTTATTTTTTCAATGCTTATGTATTAATTACTACTAGTTATATTAATTCATAATTAATTGTTATATTACATATAGGTCCTTTAGTCAGTTGCACATCCTTCATCTGTTGGGCTCCTCCTACTGCTGCTGCAGAGATAGCTGTAGATGCTTCAGTACCTCAAGAGCACATGCATTATGATTATTACATCTTTTAGTATATAATTTTCACATATTAACATTACATTTGATGTAATTTGTGTAGATGTAATCTAATTTATCATTGATTGAGTTTGATACATTCTGTTTTGCTGCCGCTGCTTCTGTTTTTGAAGTTGTAGTATGCTTTTGAATGTTTGCAGGATAATGGATAAGCCTAAAAATAAATCAAACAACTTGTGGTCACAAGACACTTCTCACGAAATTTCTCACGAATCGCGTTTGTGAGAAATGAAACGCAACATTTAAGCCAGACGGTGTATTTTAATGTTTCAGAAATTAAGAGAAATTGGTGAAAAAATATAAAGAATACAAAATAATATTAAAAGAATTAAGGATATTAACCTTTGATGTAAAATATTATTTTAAAATTAATTAAAATATAATAAAAAACTCTCATGTGATATTTTTAAAATATAACATTTTTAAAAGCATTTAATTTATAAATGACTACATTAAATAATGATTTATTGATGTATAAGAAATTTTTTCTTAGTTTATTCGTAAAAAATTACTTACAAATTATTATTTAAAGTATACCATGTATTAATTATTTTAATTAAAATTGTAAAATAATGTAGTTCTAAAAAATTAGGCAATTTATAAAAAAATTAAATTAAATATTCAATGTCGTCATATATGAAAATAAAGTATTATATGTTTACTTCAGTTATTGGAGTCTTTTTAATATTTCATTTTATTGCAATAAGGGGTTTTCATATATGTTTGTGGCTAGCTTAACTAATTTATTTTTTCAATTTAACTATGGTGATAAGAGCAGTCCGTTGGAAATGTGGTCTTAGGGAAGTTCATCCATCGTTGCTAACACAATAAGTAATTATGGGAGAAACAAACGTAGGATGGAGTTTTGTGATTCACTATTTTAGCACTCAATCACAAGTTAACTAGTGAGAACATAATAAATCATAGAGGATTAATGTCACAACGTAACGGCCAGTGAAAAGTCATCATTTTATGACTTTGGGGTGCGTAAGGGAAGATGCAGAGAAAATAGGAGTCGCCACCAATTAATTAGAAGGATAATTTAGATCCTAAAAAGGAAAACTGACCCTTGGAACCAGAGGAAGGGTTCGGGAGTCTAATTACGTGTGGGGAAGGTGTTAGGCACCCCACATGATCCATCCCTAAGTTGTTCGTGCTTAATAATTTTACTGTATTTAAATTACCAATTTTTTATTAATAAAATAATAATGGACAAAGATGAAAAAATAAATAACTAGACATGCCTTACCATGTAAGTACCTACGTACCCCGAAAGGGATCAAGGTCAATGTAGTTCAGAAAAGTTTAATTAAATTGATTAAGCGAAAAGACGTTAGGACATTTAGGAGAAATTAAATTTTCACTTAAATCCTAGACAGGGAATTAGGATATTGGAGAGAACATGTCTCCATTGAATGCCCAATAAAGTTGAAATTTTGAGAAAATAAAATTCCAATGAAAGTCCATGAAAAACTGAATTTCGAAGAAGATAAACTTCTACTGAAAATTCATTAAACGTTGAGTCTATGAAATTTATAAAAGTAATGAAGCGATAAAGAGACTTGAAAGAAATGAGGGCCAAAATGTAACTTTTAGGAAATTGGGGGATAAAATGTAATTTTTTATGATTTTTGAAAATATGGGAGTCAAAGTATGATGCTTGAAAGTATGGGGTCAAAGTGCAATTCTTAAAAGGTTGGGGGTCAAAATGAAATTATTAAAAAGTGTAGGAGTCAAACTGCAATTTTAGGATGCAAATTCCTGTGAGTGTTTTGTTTCTAAATTGAAGGTTACTTACAAGAATGTTAATTTTCTTCAAATATATTTTGCAACTCTTTGTTTAAGCTATTAAAACCATGCAAGAAGAAATGAGTTTTGAACCCTTTTGAAAATATTTAAATGGGCTATTTTATCCAATTAACATAGAAACGGGCCTTGAACCCCCCCTTTTTTGAAAATAGTCCAATTGAATCCTTGAAACCCTTAAAATTAATTTGGGTGGGCCTTTGGAACCCCTTTTTGACAAATATTTTATGTGGGTCTTTGAAGCCCTCCTTTTTGATAACAAGTAATTACTCCCAAAATATAACTAGCAGGGTCTTGGAATCACTTTTTTTGAAAATAATTCCATTGGGCCCTTGAAACCCTTTTGAATCAAATGGGCCCTTGAATCCTTGTTAAAATCTTTTCTAATTATCTTTCCCAATTTTGGCCTTGGCCAAAAATCTGTATGAAGAAATACTCCCCTTTCTTCCTATATCATATTTTTCACCTCTTAACATCAAGATAGTATAGTGAATTCTAATAGCAATGAAATGGAGTTACCTGTTATGTTGTATAAAATTAATAGAAAAGAGGTTTTGGATGGAAAAAATAAGGGTAATGACCACATAACCAAACTTACATAGTTCCATTTCATATACAGGCACAAGCATAATAGACATTTACCCATTGTCAAGGAAAATTGTCACAACACCATACACTAGGCCAGTTTAAGATCACACATAGATCATGCACTTGGCTAACTTCAAACCACATTTCATATAATATCAAATCCTCTTTAAATGACTGCCATGCATCATCTAGAACCTAAAGCTCCTTTGCTAATTCAATCTAAAATCATCCAATTCTTAGACTCATTTTAAAAGCATGATTGCAACCCATTCAAAGAAGGTTATGTATTAGATTGAAAGGAATAACATAATGTGTTTCCAAAATGTACCAAGTTAAAAGGAGATGATTTAACATGCATCCAAAGTGTGTAAATTTGAAATAACCATTTCATGCTTCAGTTTAAACCCATTATGATCAAACCATTATGTACAATCAGGGTCACCTAGAAATGTCATTAGCACAATACCCAGTATTAACATTACCCCAACAAGTAAACAGGGTGTTCATAATCAATCATAACAAATGAAGCCTAGTCATATTTTACAAAATCAGTGTGATCAAAGTGCTAAAGTGAGAATCAAAGCCAATTCAAATTACACCATTGGAGAAGGTCAATGTTAATTTCAAAAGGAATCCTAAGCAATACCAATCTCCACTTCAGAATGTACAACCAAATGAATCTGACTTATATTATATACCTATTCAAAAATCTTTTTATCTTAAGCTATCTAATGACCATAATAGAATTCCTATTCGATCAATATTACTCATCCACCCAATCTTTTAAACACATCAGCCAGAAATTAAGCTCTTGGAGAATCAATCAATAATTCATATAAGGAAAAACAGCCAACCACAATTATGTGTTAATCAAATTTATAGAGGAACACAGAATTTCTATGAAGTGTTCATTAATCACCTCCACCTTTCATTAGAAGCTGTTTGACTCCTGACAATTAAACATGGATCGAAGAAGACTTTTAACAGAGATCATAAAAATTTTAGAAGAGTTAGGTTTCTAACGAGATTCAGGAAATAACCCAATAATCAGAAGCTAAGAAAATAAGTACAACCAACAATCAGAGATTAGCTGACCAGATAGAAATTGTAACGAAAGAAAAGATTAAACTTTACTGGGAACAAACATACGATAGGAAGGAATCCTGAAGCTACACCAATCAAATAACTAAATAAGAAAGCTTCGAAATGCTATAATCATGGTATATACAAACTAACGAGGATCAACCCTCCCAACCTGGATAAGATTTTTACAGAATCATATGAACACCATATCCGAGACATGAAATAGAGACGAAATAATAAAAGTGTAAAACCTTTTTTGAAATTCTCCTATTCGTCGTTGTCATAACGTGACGGCCGGGAAAAGGCACCGTCATGACCATGAGGTGACAAAAGAGAAAAATATACAGAGATTAAAAATAAACAGAGTCTCCACCAATTAATTATAAGGATAATTGGGATCCTAAAAAAAAAACCAAAAAAAAAACTGGCATTTGAAACCAGATGATCGGTTCGGGAGTCTAATTACACGTAGGGAAGGTATTAGGCACCCTACAACATCCATCCCTAAAGATGGTTACCCTAAGTCATTTGCACTTTATTTAATTTTAATTACCCCTTTTGTTATTAATATGACAAAAAGATGAAAGATGAAAAAAACTGGACCTGTCTTACTAAGTAAGTGCCTACGTACCCCAAGAGGGATCAAGGTCCACGTAGTTCGAGGTAGTTAGATGAAATGATGACTAGGGAGGATATATGATCGCTTCCCTATGATAAGCTGTAAACTATGCGGAGGCAATGAATCCTCACTCAGAGTTAAAGGAATAGACAATGCGGAGACACTTACTTCTCACCCATCGTCAAAGAAATGACGATGTGGAGACATTTAATTCTAGCCTAAAGTCTTAGAATTGGACAATGTAGAAGCACTAGGTCCTCACCCAAAGTCCTAAAAAAATAAGTGATAGTCGGAATCACATTTTGTAATTTTTAAGAATTTATGTATTTTAAATAGGCCAATGGGCCCCCCACCTTACTTCAGAGGATTTCAATTAAAATGGGCATTTGAAACCCAAAGCGATAAACTAAAATGTTTGATTTAATGGGCACTTGAAACCCAACTTTTTTTTAAAAAACAAAATTTCAAAAATAATTCAAAGTATTCACATAAAAGAACTTATTTAATTTATTTCATAAAAAGAAACCCCTTTTCAAAAAAAGAAAAAAAAAAGGTTGAGTTAAAAATGAAATAAAATAAAATAAAATAAAGCAAAACAAAACAAAACAAAACAAAACAAAACAAAATAGAATAAAATAAAATAAAATGAAATAAGACAAAATAAAATAACATAACATAAAATAAAATAAGATAAGATAAAATAAAATAAAATAAAACAAAACAAAACAAAACAAAAAAAACAAAAAAAACAAAATAAAACAAAACAACAAAATAAAATAAAATAAAACAAAATAAAATACAATACAACATCACAAATAACAACCACCCCTTCAAACTAATTAAGATAGACTATGACAACTAAAAGGAATGAAGCAATCAAACAAATCAAG
>JASKGM010079038.1:0-14922 GCA_034509205.1 Ceratonia siliqua
AAAATATTATAATTATATTTAAATAAAATTTATTAATAATTATAATTATAGTTGGGCCAGCCCGATGGCCCGATGGACTGGGCTGTGCTAGCAATATGTCAGCCCGATATAAATCCGGGCCGGCCCGATTATGTCACTGGCCCGATCGAGCCGGGCTGGGCCAGGCCGGGCCGGCCCGATTGCCAACTCTAATTGGGACGCTATGGGAAAGCAATTCAACTTTTTATCGTCCTCGTCTATCCATATTGATAGGGTCTCCTCTCATGCATGGGGATCCCGTGCTACATTGGAACAACTTCGTCATCATCTTTTTAAACACTTGAAAAAATATATATAGCTTGATTAATCTGTGTTTACCATTAATATGTCATTAGATTGGATTATTTATTTTAGCCTAACCTAGGAGAATTGGAATGTATTTCTGAATTACATGATTCAACAGCCATGGCCATATTCCCTATTGTCTATAAATAGAAATACTCGTATAGCCCAAAAAAAATAGGAGGAGGAGAGTGCATTGACTGTACTCCCGGGAGTATGGTGTTCTCGCCGTTTGATGAGTGCCACATGACATTTTAAATGTAAAAAGCGCTACGGTGCTCCTGCCGTTCGATGAGCGCTATATAACACTTTAAATGTAAAAAGCACCACGTGGCACTCATCGAACGACGGAAGCACCGTACTCTGAGAGTACTAAATTTTTTTTCGAGGAAGAGAAACAAAAGTGTAGTTTTGGGTAGGGATGTGTAGCAGGGTGGTTTGGCTGCAATTTGAATAACCAAATCTTCCGGCTCGAACCGACCAATGATAATTTTAATTGAATTAGGCAAAAACGGTTTAATTTGGTCAAAAATTAACCATTCTTTACTTAGAAACAGTTTGAATTTTCTTAATTGTTAGTTTAACATAACTGAATATATATATATATATATATATAATTATGTATAAATATAAATATATATAATATGTACATATATTAATACTTATTTTTAATAATTTATATTATTCTATATTTTACATCATTACATTATGAATTTACATCATTTACTCCTTATTAATCATTTATACCATTAACATATTTACATCATTAACTCATTTAGTTATTTAAACACGTTTATGATTTATCATTTACTCATAAATCATATTGTCAATTTGTCATAACTCATTTACTTATTTATTAAATTACTTAATTATTAAATTATAAAAACAAAATTAAATAATTAAATTAATTAACTACTAAAGGACAAACAAAATATCAATTAATTTGTGACTTTTATACAATAATCGAATCGAACGGTACCAATATGATTTGCATGGTTAAGTTCATAACCAAACCATGCAAACAACACATTATTTTTATCAATTACTTAAAAATAATAATTTTTAAAGTTATTATTGAAAAAATAAAAACTAAAAAATAAATTTAAGATATTTTTCTTAATATTATTCTCAAATTCTTTTAAAAATACATAAAATATATTAAGAAAATAATTTTTATTAATGACAAGATTATATAAATATATGTTCCTAACTAAACATTCTCTTCCTTCACTTAAGTTTTCATTAAAAAAATTGCATACAATTTTTTTTTAATTCTACAAAAATATATATTTTTTATTCTAAAAAATTATTTTAAAAAAATACTTCCAAACATTTTTTTGGATTAAATTAATTAAAATAAAAAATAATAAACATTAAACGCGCTAACGCGCCCTTTCTTCTTCGTTCCCCTCCCTGCGTTGTACACGTTATACGCCCTCACCTTCACCTTCATCTTCACCTTCACCTCCTCCTCCTCCACTTGGCCCTCTCCGTCTCTCTGCAATCAGCGCCTTCACCCGAAACCCTAACTAAAGTTTCTCGAAAATGAAAACAACCTTCTCTGCTACTACTCTCTGATTCTGATCCCGATCAATGAGTCTTCGCCAACTTCACCCTCCGGCTCCCAGTCCAAGCCGCACCTCTGTGACCCCGGATGATGAACCCTACAACATCATTCCCATCCAAAACCTCCTTTCCGACCACCCTTCTCTCCGGTTCCCGGAGGTACGAGGGGCCGCAGCTGCCTTGCGTGCCGTTGGCGATCTCCGTAGACCCCCTTTCAACCAATGGCTCCCTCGCATGGACCTCCTCGATTGGCTCGCTCTCTTCTTTGGCTTTCAGAAGGACAACGTTCGCAACCAGCGTGAACACCTCGTGCTTCACCTAGCCAATGCTCAGATGCGCTTAACTCCTCCTCCCGATAAAATCGACATTTTAGATGGCACTGTTCTGCGCACATTCCGAACGAAGCTCTTGAAGAATTACACCAATTGGTGCTCTTATTTGGGAAAGCAGTCCAGCATTTGGATTTCCAATCCCCGAGAGGTCTCCTCCAATGAGCGACGCGAGCTTCTTTACGTTTCCCTCTATCTCCTGATTTGGGGCGAGGCTGCTAATCTTCGATTCGTACCCGAATGCATCTGCTACATTTTCCATCACATGGCCATGGAGCTAAACAAAATCTTGGAGGACTACATCGATGAGAACACTGGCCAGCCACTGATGCCCTCAACTTCGGGGGAGAATGCCTTCCTGAAGTGTGTGGTGAAACCCATTTATGAAACGATAAAGTCGGAGGTAGAGAGTAGTAAGAATGGTACTGCACCTCACAGTGCCTGGAGAAATTATGATGATATCAATGAGTTTTTTTGGAGTAAGAGGTGTTTTGAGAATCTAAAGTGGCCTATCAATGTTGGAAGTAACTTCTTTGTGACATCCAGTAAAGCAAAGCATGTGGGTAAAACTGGGTTTGTAGAGCAGAGGTCCTTTTGGAATTTGTTTCGGAGTTTTGATAGGCTTTGGGTGATGTTGATATTGTTTCTCCAAGCGGCAATTATTGTTGCATGGGACGAAAGGACATATCCTTGGCAGGCGTTGGAGGATCGGGATGTGCAGGTCCGGGTTTTAACAATTTTCTTAACTTGGAGTGGTCTGAGGTTTCTGCAGTCTTTGCTTGATGTAGGGATGCAATATAAGTTGGTGTCAAGGGATACAAAGGTGCTTGGAGTGAGGATGTTGCTTAAAAGTGTCGTTGCTGCAGCATGGATCGTTGTCTTTAGTATATTTTATGGGAGGATATGGTCGCAGAGAAACTATGATAATAATTGGTCCGCTGAAGCAAATAGACGGATGATATATTTTCTTGAGGTTGCGCTTGTCTTCCTCATTCCAGAACTTCTAGCTTTAGTCCTTTTTATAGTTCCCTGGATTAGAAACTTTATTGAGAATACAAACATGAGAATCTTTTACATGTTATCGTGGTGGTTTCAGAGCGGAACTTTTGTTGGTCGTGGTTTGAGAGAAGGACTTGTAGACAACATTAAGTACACCTTATTCTGGGTTGTGGTGCTTGCCACAAAGTTTTGTTTTAGTTACTTCCTGCAGATCAAACCCATGATTGCTCCATCAAAGGCACTGCTGGACCTTCGAAATGTTGACTATTCATGGCACGAGTTTACTGGTAACAACAACCTACTTGCTGTTGGGCTACTGTGGCTTCCAGTTGTTTTGATTTATCTGATGGATATACAGATTTGGTATTCAATATTTTCATCTTTTGTTGGGGCAGCTGTGGGTTTGTTTGATCACTTGGGTGAGATTCGAGATATGCAACAGCTGAGATTGAGGTTTCAGTTCTTTGCCAGTGCAATTCAGTTTAATCTCATGCCAGAGGAGCAGATGTTAAATACAAGGGGCATACTGAGGAACAAGTTTAAAGATGCCATCCGCAGGTTGAAGCTCAGATATGGGCTTGGCAAGCCTTATAGGAAGCTTGAGTCTAATCAGGTTGAGGCCAACAAGTTTGCTTTGATATGGAATGAGATAATTAAGTCTTTCAGGGAGGAGGATATCATCTCTGACCAAGAGGTTGAGCTACTGGATCTCCCAAAGAACTCTTGGAATGTCAGGGTTATCCGTTGGCCATGTTTGCTTCTCTGCAATGAGTTACTGCTGGCGCTTAGTCAGGCCAAAGAATTAGTTGGTGCTCCTGATAGGTGGCTTTGGTATAAGATATGCAAGAATGAGTACAGGCGCTGTGCTGTCATTGAAGCATATGATTGTGTCAAGCACTTGCTTCTTGAGATTATCAAACCTAATAGTGAAGAGCATTCTATTGTCACAGTTCTGTTTAAAGAAATTGATCACTCTCTTGAGATTGGGAAATTCACTAGGACATTCGAAACGACTACACTGCCCCAGCTCCACAGCAAGTTAATCAAACTTGTCGACTTATTCAACAAGCCCAAGAAAGATCTTAATCCAGTGGTGAATACCCTTCAGGCCCTTTATGAGATTGCTATCCGAGATTTTTTCAAAGAGGAAAGGAATATTGAACAGCTAAGGGAGGATGGGTTGGCTCTGCGAAATCCAGCTACCTCAGGGGGTTTACTTTTCGAGAATGCCATTCAGTTGCCTGACACCAACAATGAGAACTTCTATCGGCAGGTTCGGCGCTTGCACACAATTCTTACCTCCAGGGATTCAATGCAAAACATCCCAGTAAATTTAGAAGCTAGACGGCGGATTGCTTTCTTTACTAACTCGCTTTTTATGAACATGCCCCATGCTCCCCTAGTTGAGAAAATGATGGCTTTCAGTGTTTTTACCCCTTACTATAGCGAAGAAGTGATATACAGCAAAGAACAGCTTAGAACTGAGAATGAAGATGGGATTTCGATCCTGTACTATCTACAGACTATATACGCTGATGAGTGGAAGAATTTTATGGAGAGGATGAGGCGGGAGGGAATGATGAAAGACAGCGATTTATGGACTGGTAAACTTAGAGATCTGAGGCTTTGGGCATCCTACAGAGGCCAGACACTGTCTCGGACTGTTAGGGGAATGATGTATTACTATCGGGCCCTCAAGATGTTGGCTTTTCTGGATTCTGCATCAGAAATGGAAATTCGAGAAGATTCACGCGAACTTGGTTTAATGAGGCGAGATAGTTTGGACGGTTTCAACTCGGAAAGGTCACCTTCCTCTAAGAGTTTAAGTAGAGCAAACAGTTCCGTAGGTTTGTCATTCAAAGGCCATGAGTATGGGACTGTTTTAATGAAATTTACGTATGTGGTTGCTTGCCAGATATATGGGACTCAGAAGGCAAGAAAGGATCCCCATGCTGACGAAATTTTGTATCTAATGAAAAACCACGAAGCCCTTCGAGTTGCCTACGTTGATGAGGTTTCAACTGGGAGGGACGAGAAGGAGTTTTATTCTGTTCTTGTTAAGTATGACCAAAAATTGGAGAAGGAGGTGGAAATATACCGTATAAACTTACCAGGTCCTTTGAAACTCGGAGAAGGAAAACCAGAAAATCAAAATCATGCCATCATCTTCACTCGTGGTGATGCAGTTCAGACCATTGATATGAACCAGGACAACTACTTTGAGGAGGCACTTAAAATTCGGAACCTCTTGGAAGAATACAGGCGTTATTATGGTATTCGGAAACCTACTATTTTGGGAGTTAGGGAACATATTTTTACTGGTTCTGTTTCGTCTCTTGCTTGGTTCATGTCAGCTCAGGAAACGAGTTTTGTCACCTTAGGACAGCGAGTTTTGGCAAATCCTCTGAAAGTTAGAATGCATTATGGCCATCCAGATGTATTTGACAGGTTTTGGTTCTTAACTCGAGGTGGTATCAGTAAAGCGTCTAGAGTTATCAACATAAGTGAGGACATTTTTGCTGGGTTTAACTGTACTCTTCGTGGAGGCAATGTCACACACCATGAATACATTCAGGTTGGAAAGGGAAGGGATGTTGGGTTGAATCAAGTATCGATGTTTGAAGCCAAGGTTGCCAGTGGAAATGGGGAGCAAGTCCTAAGCAGAGATGTGTACAGGTTGGGTCATAGGCTGGACTTTTTCCGAATGCTCTCATTCTTCTACACTACTGTGGGATTCTTTTTCAACACAATGATGGTGATTCTGACTGTATATGCATTTTTATGGGGCCGACTATATCTTGCTCTTAGTGGTGTTGAGGCAGCTATGGCAAGTGCGAGCAATAACAATAGAGCACTTGGTACCATCTTGAATCAGCAGTTCATCATCCAAGTTGGTCTTTTCACTGCCCTCCCAATGATTGTGGAGAATTCTCTTGAGCATGGGTTCCTTCAAGCTATCTGGGATTTCTTGACTATGCAGCTCCAGCTTTCATCAGTTTTCTACTCATTCTCTATGGGTACTCGTAGTCATTTCTTTGGCCGGACAATCCTTCATGGTGGGGCAAAGTATCGAGCAACTGGTCGTGGTTTTGTTGTGGAGCATAAGAGTTTTGCTGAAAACTATAGACTCTTTGCTCGTAGCCATTTTGTGAAAGCAATTGAATTGGGGCTGATGCTTATAATTTATGCCTCACACAGTCCTGTCGCAACTGACACATTCGTTTATCTAGCCATGACCATCTCTAGTTGGTTCCTAGTTGTTTCATGGATTATGGCGCCCTTTGTGTTTAATCCTTCTGGCTTTGATTGGTTGAAGACTGTGTATGATTTTGAGGATTTTATGAACTGGATTTGGTACCGTGGAAGTGTTTTTGCTAAAGCTGAACAGAGCTGGGAAAGGTGGTGGTACGAAGAGCAGGATCATCTAAAGGTAACTGGTCCTTGGGGAAAGCTATTGGAGATTATTTTAGACCTCCGGTTCTTCATTTTCCAGTATGGAATTGTCTATCAGCTAGGTATTGCTGCCGGAAGTACCAGTATTGCTGTTTATTTGTTGTCTTGGATTTATGTGTGTGTTATTTTTGTGATTTATGTGGTGGTAGCATATGCCCAGGACACATATGCAGCAAGACGACATATCTATTATCGGCTGGTCCAGTTCCTCGTCATACTTATTGCAGTACTTGTGATAATTGCTTTGCTGAAATTCACTAAATTTGAATTCATGGATATTTTCACTAGCCTGGTGGCATTCATTCCCACAGGCTGGGGCCTCATATTGGTTGCCCAAGTATTCCGGCCACTTCTCCAACCCACCATAATTTGGAAAGTGGTTGTTTCTTTGGCTCGTCTATATGATATATTATTTGGAGTCATTGTTATTGCTCCTGTGGCACTACTGTCATGGTTACCAGGGTTTCAATCAATGCAAACCACAATTCTTTTCAATGAAGCATTCAGCAGGGGCCTCCGGATATTCCAGATTGTTACAGGGAAAAAATCCCGAGGTTGATTTGTGACTTGAGGTAATTTTTGTTCATATGTTTTATTGGATTTTCTGGTGTTCTAATTTTTTTTTTGGCATGGTTGTGCTTGTTTGTCAAACATTTGATAATAGACAAGTTTAACTAGACAAACATAAACCTTTTTGCTATTGGGCTAAAATCAAATCTGTTTCACCCTGTTTTCCAACTAATATTATGAATTCTGTGCCCTGAAATTATTTAAATGTTCAGTTCTCTTAAAAGCATAAACGTTTAAGCAGGCAATGAATTCCATCCTCATATGTTTATGACACCACCATTCAACTTACTTTTTTCTCCATGTTAAATGGGCAGCAGGGAATGAGTTCTACGATTCACATTGTTGCCACTTGAACCTTTACATCTTTATAACTAGTTATAGTGTCATGTTTCTGGAATATAGCTGGTTGTTGGCTGTTGATAATGATTGTATGTTTTTGAAAATTAGTAGATGGTTCTGGTTTTCAAGACCTTCTTGGCAGTTTTATTAATGGCATCACACAATTGTATCTTTGTTAGCTGCTTCTATTTCCGTTTGGGATTAATTTTTGCTTTGTTATATTTGAACATTTGGTTCTTTTTCCTTATTCCATGTTAAGTGAGGACCGAAATTTGAGCTATGGCTTACTATTATGACTATGCAGTATTCTATTAGACTTATCCTTCTGCTTTCTGGAATATTTGTGTCTGTTATTGTTGATAACTACATCTTATATATTGAAGATTTTTGCAGTTCTTGCGTCTGACATCTGTTTTCTTGGTGCCTTTCATTTACTTGTATGTGTACGTGCTGCAACACTGGCATTCTGTCCTCTTTTTAGTGTTCCTCCTTTTGAACATTTGATATGA
The DNA here is from genome assembly GCA_034509205.1 of Ceratonia siliqua. Lineage (NCBI taxonomy): Eukaryota > Viridiplantae > Streptophyta > Magnoliopsida > Fabales > Fabaceae > Ceratonia > Ceratonia siliqua. The sequence goes on from JASKGM010079038.1 coordinate 8,087, forward strand.
CTGAGTTACTACACAACTATTTTTGTCTACATTTATTTTCAGCTAAAAAAATTGTTTTATGTTTGCAGGTTTGACATCCCGTAGAAGACGACAGGGTAGAATGTGTTAATATACTAAATTTCTGAGGGTTCTTGTTGGAGTTGCTCACTGTAATTATATATTGTTTCTGTTCAGTGGAAGGGAGAGAACATTATTTGTTACTTTTCCTTTGCTGGACATATTCTTTATTGTAATTAGTCAATATTCACGTTTAGAATTAGTTTTTGGTTGGGCAGCTTCTTATTATGTATGCTATAACATCCCCACATCTCAAAATCAGAAGGTACAGAGATAGAATGATAGATAATATGCCTCATTTGTTAGCATAATTATATAGTCGGAAATGAAGTATTCTTTTTTTTTCGCCAACAACAGAGAAAGATCTATTTGTTGGTGTTCTCTTATTTGTTCATGATACACGGTTAATTTAAAAAAAAAATAGTAAAAGAAGGAACAAATCGTTGTTACACTCAAAATATTTTGTTTAATTTATGAGATGAGCTGTATCTGAGCTAATTTCAATGGAGAAATTCTGGCTCAGACACCTTCATAATCTTTTGACATAGAAAAAGTTGTAAAAGTTTGAAGGGGTGTTTGGATGGGCTTGTGCTTTTGAGTAGATGCTTTAAATAGAAGTAATTTTTTTTTAAAAAAGTATGTATTTGGTGTTTGGATGTGATTACGCAAAAGTGATTTTACTGAAAAAAGCAGATATCTTGCGTTTGGATGTAACAATATAAAAGTACTTTTGAACATATAAAATTATTAAAATGACATATAAAAGTACTTTTCAGAAAATTTATAAAATCTTTTAGGGGTATATGTGTTTAAAAAATTTTTTCTTTCTTCTATTAGACCTGATTATTTTTTAAGCATCAAATCTTGGCTTCTAAAATAATCAATTTTTTTATTTTTTTTTAAAAAATACTTTTAAAAAAATCTCACCTAAACGTCCAAAAAATAGAAAAGCACTTATTTTTTAAAAAATAATTCGCTTTTTCAAGTAAAAAAGCGGGTCCAAACGGTGAGTTGTTTAAGTTTGTCAAAGGTGGGGCAAAAACTTGGGACCTGCTTGCACGTTTTGCTGAGTCAAATAGTAATTGTGTAATTTGCATTTTAATTTGTTTTTTTAATACTTTATAATATAATAATTATTTTTTACAAAAAATAAAAAATACATGACAAATAATTTTTTTATATTTACAATAGACTTTATATGAAATAATTTATCAAATTTTAAAATTATTTAAAAATAATCTGCCAATCAGTTGCGTCATCGACGATACCGTGGTCCTTTTACTAAAAGCTTACCGTGGTCCTTTTAAAAAACGCTGATGGGACAGTGCATCCAAGTTCATGTCGGTACGACCACCTCATCAGACAAATTAGAATAATGTTATTTACATATATATATATATATATATATATTATTTGTATTATAATTTATAATTTATATTTGTATTTATAATATATTATTATTATTATTTATTTTAAATTAATCACTACTATTAAATATATAAAAAAATATGTTTATTAGCACGTAATACATTATTAAAAAATTCAGACCACACGATCCACTATGATCGGGGAAAATTCAAGATCTCTTTGGAAATTGACCCGTCGTACTCCCCAAGGTGTCATTTTCCTAAATCTCTTTTTGTTTGTTTGTTAAACATTGTTTTCTACTTTTCTTAATTCCGTTTCTTTATTTCTTTAATTTTTCTCCTCACTTTTAATTATTTTCTTTTAATTTTTACATTTTATTTTACACAAACTCTTAAAAAACTTAATTTTATATTAATTTATTGATATTCTATTTTTTAAAATAAATACCTATTATTAATATTTTATAAAATACATATTACTAATTTAAAAAATAATCCCAATACTTGTTAATAAGTAATGCTTGGTAAATAATAAATTTGAGTCTCTTTATTTATTAAATTGTTTATTTTATTATAGAATACTTACATTTAAAAAAATTATTAAATTTTATGAAAATGCTTATTTTATATTATCTAAATTTTTTTAATAAAATAACCACTTAATAAAATATAATAATACTTATATTATAATTATTTTATTATAAAAAGGTATATTTATATAATAATACTTATATTATAATCACTCACGCTGTCATTCCCTGGATGGCGATTCATAATGGCAAATTTGATCGCAATATAAGCTTTTGAACGTCTGGGTGTATGATCTAATAGGCCATAGCTGTTAGCTGATAACTTCTACAGCGCTACTGCAGCACAGTGCTCATAAATAAAGATAACTAGATTTGTGTAGCCTCTCGGGGTGGAGAAAAGATGGAGCCTCTGCTGAAAGGCGAAAGCAGTGGTCGGAGGGACCGGCCGGCGGGGTTATTCCACCGCACACATGCTATCACTCACGGCTCGCCCTACGAGAAAGCAGCCGGACTTGTTGATCTGGTTGGTTCAACTCCTTTTGCGTTCCTTTTTTTTTTATTTTTCTGCCAATACTTGATGTTCTCGACTTCAATGACAAGCTAATGTGATCTAGATCTTTGTCAAGCGTTGATTCTTGATTATGCTTTAATTTAGCTGTTGAATTGCTATTGAAGTGACAGGCATTAATCTATTTAGGAGGCAATTGTCAATATGCATATTTCCTTTCTAATCAGTTAATTACGTGTGGTTTCGGTTGGAATTGCGTTCTGCAGGCTGAAGACGGTGTCGGCCTCCCAGAGCAAATCCTTGATTCATCAAGATTTCAAAGTTCTGCTAGATTATATTTCATATTTTCTAAATTTGATCTTATATGGTCCCTTAGTTATTTTGCCTTGCTAGTCCTGAACTTCCTTGAGGTTAGTAATAAGTTTCCCTTTAACTTTACTTCCTATTATTTGCGTATCGGGCTTTTAGGCAAAAGAGAAATGAAAAACAAAAGAATAGAGTTTTCTCATCTTTCTTTATACTGTACAGAAACCTTTGTGGTGTGAAAAGTATACCCCATATTCTTGCAACGATAGAGAATATTTCTTTCTGGGACAGTTGCCATATCTAACTGGTGCAGAGTGTCTTATTTATGAGGTAAGAGTAGATGGCACTCAGACAACATTTCTTTTAATTGAGGGATTTGTTTATGAACTTTTTAGTGGCTGTCTCTCTGGAAACAGTGATTACCTCTGGTAACATTTATGTCATTTTCACATTAAATTCACACGAAACAGCTATTAGTATCTTTCTGTGTCATTGTCTTGTTTACTTAATGAATATTGTGGACATTACTGGTGTGGCTAGTTGTAAAGTAAGTATTTTGGAGTGACAAAGAAATTGTGAACTCCACATTATCCTTCCACTGTTTACATACTACATTGCTCTACTCCTTTCTTGTTTTTCTTTTGGCAATTATGCATATCTTAAATAGACTTGATCAAATTCTTTAGCAATTATGTCGTACTCTGATTTTTCCTACAAATTTTTGAGTTGTGGAACAACAATTAGGATTGGCTTTTACCATAAGGATGTCTTGCTCGATCTGTGGGGTTGTTGAAGTGTTCTTATATTATTTTCTCAGCTATCTGTGTGGTATTGTCTTACATGAGCTTTTGCTTTGCTATGCAGGGAATAACTCTTGTTGTGATAATCATACATACTTTTTTCCCAATATCATATGAAGGGTCCCGTATATATTGGAAAAAAACTGTTAATCAATTGAAGGTATGCTGCTCCCAAATCCTACTTATGTTTTATGAATATTATGATTTTATTTATTTCTGAAGAATGTGCTACATTTATTTAAATTGCTAAAATAACATCAATTTTATTTATCCTTATTGTTAAACTCCATTGTTACATATATTTTCTGGTCTACTAATAAATTGATTCGTTGGGATTTCCAGGTCTTCTGTCTCTTAGTTCTGGTTGCTGATATGCTGGTTTATGCTCTGTATTTGTCTCCAGTGACATTTTACTCTTTACCTATCAGAATTGCACCTTATGTCAGGGTTATTCTTTTCATTTTGAGTATTAGGTATTGTCTGATTAGTCTCTATTTTAATTTCCTTTTGAGCAAACACAATTTTGCAGATTACAATTATTGCTGTGCTACTTCAAATTAAAAATTTCCTGCAAGATATCATTATTTGCACAAGACGTGACTGGAGGATAATTGGAAAAGGATAGGGATAGTAGTAGGGACTAGAGGGTAGGATACAACATATCTTTCGTCTATCTCCATCTTTTATGTTAGTAATTAACATGCACCTCCAGCAGGTGGGTGTTGATTGTTGAATGTGGACCCTTGTTAACGATATTTAATCTCCTTTGACCTACCAAACATCTCAGATATTGAAATTGAACAAAGTCAAATTGGTCTAAAAAAGAGCCAGATACTCACAAGGATAAATATATTTCTGAATAAAAAAAAAAATTCTTCTATATCTTCTATTAATTTGTTCTTTTTAGGCAAATCTGTTTCACTCCTGCTGCTTTTGATATTTTGTAAATATATAGGAAAAAAACATATAAATATTTAGGCAAGGGGTTTGCTTTTTTTTTTCTGTTTGAAATGTTAGTTATATACTTATGCTATTACAACTCGAGTTGTCAGAAGTTGGTAGAGATTTAATTTAAAGTATTAAGTGCATGGGGCTGAAGAATGTTTATCCAGATCTCTGTTTATACTTATTTAAGTTCTTCTTGTTTTCTCTTTAGATACTTGGAATCTTGGATTCTTAGAGCTTCAGATATAGAAAATTTGCTTTTCCTTTGCTCCTTGTTGGCTTCTGCCTACATATATTTCCAGTCTACATCTGTGGAGCCCCTCTGGCTCTGTTAAACTACATTTTACTTAACAGAATAATAGAAACTAAAAAGAAAGCTTAACAGAATAATAGAAACTAAAAAGAAAGCTATGATGAGTGAAATTACAGGATCAGAGGATGTGGCATCCTTGTAGCTAATTTTTTAATAGTTTAGTACTTTTACTTATCATGGTTCACACATCTTCCATTGTGAATTCTTGTGTATTTGGCCAAAGAAATAAATCCTGTATATCCTATTTTTGAAATAGTCTAACACTTAACTTGAATTAAACTTTAGGGAACTACGAGCAACCGTCATCATCTTGGCTGGAATGCTTGACACATACTTAAACGTCTTGGTTTGTTCACTATCTTGCTGTTGCTTCTTGCTCATTGCTATTCCTGTTTGCAGTTTTTGATAGTTTTTAACAATGTTTTGGGTATTTTACATTCAAAATCTATGATGTTGCACTTGTATGTTACATTTTGGGTTACTTCAATTTGAAACATTCAGTACTTTCCTACTGGATGCTCTGTTCTGTCTAATTCTCAAGAATTGCAGGCTTTGGGGCTTTTGTTTCTTCTTTTCTCAAGTTGGGTGGCCTATGTGATGTTTGAAGATACGCAACAGGGGAGAACAGTATTCACTTCCTATGGTACCACGTTGTATCAGATGTTTGTTTTGTTTACCACATCCAATAATCCAGATGTCTGGATTCCTGCATACAAGTAAGAGGTTGAAAAGTTACCTTTCATTTTTCATTTTTGTAATTATTTGCTGTAAAATGTTCTGTCTAATTTGAATCTGCTTTGCTAGATGACTTTTCCAGACTGACTATATAATGTAATTGTTAGATATCAATGCTCATCGATTTTATTGGCTTTTTTAAGGGCTTCGCGTTGGTATTGCCTGTTTTTTGTTCTCTTTGTGCTGTTGGGGGTTTACTTTGTTACGAACCTGGTCCTTGCCGTTGTTTATGACAGTTTCAAGAGTGAGGTAAATTTTGCATTATACAGACCTGATACTACAAGTGGAAATTTTGCATAGGTGTCGAACTTTTCCTATTTAGCTACTTATTAGAGTTTTAACTGGAACATAGATTTTTTTTTTTGTCTAGGAAGAATATCAAAATGAATGCTAACAGTGCTTGAATATCCTTTTGTGGTAGCTTGCAAAACAAGTTTTTGAGATGGACCGTATGAGAAGAAATATGTTGGAGAAAGCATTTGATCTCATAGATGAGCATGTAAGTATGAGTTTTCTTGTTTTGTTTTATTGGTCATGGTCCACCATTGAACAAAACGTTCCTGGCTTCCTGCTATATCTATAGAGTTTAAAGATTTCAAACAGTTTCTTTCATTTTCTTCATTTTTTGATTAAACATTGCCAATCTATACAAAACTGAAAGTTTTTCCCTTCCCCCTTCTTTCTTTTGGTGGGTTTTCCTTGATATTCTAAAGGAAATTTGTTTTTTCTCTTACTTCAAAGTTAAAAAAGAAGTATATAGAATAGATTTGTAAAATTAGGAATAATTTTTCCCCCTGAAACTTAGAGTAACATAATATTCTAATCTTTCCACTGAAGGGCAGAAATTATGTATTTGGGAAAGGAAATAACTGAATAGGTGTCGGTATAAAAATTTATGGAGAAAAGACCGAAAATTATTCACTTTACTGAGAGCACTGATAACATCTGTATGAGAACCAACTGGGCTTAAGAATGAAAATGATCTCATAAAAAGTTCAAAGATGTTCTTTCTTATTTGTGATAAGGCAGAAATGTTCAGGAAGTTTAACGCAGGTGTGGGTAGTGAGGTAGCAATATTTCGAAGAATAGTTGGGATTAGAGAGTGTGCGATAGAGACAAACAGGAAAATAGGGTTCTTCTCAGAGAAAACCTCTAACTTTCACTAATTTCAGATAATACATAAGCCAAAAGATCCCCCAAACAATCGGGCAGAGAGTACATATACAAGGGGGAAGAAAGCTTCATCACGTGATAACCACATGACCAGTTAAAAGT
>JASKGM010079049.1:0-14920 GCA_034509205.1 Ceratonia siliqua
ACAACTTCTCATTCTACTAAAATACATTCTTTTTTAAGAATCAACTTCTTATTCTATAAAAGTCATTCTTTTTAAAGAATATCCTAACAGACCCTTAATCATGGCCTTCAAGGTATCGAATGTTTCTTTCTATAATAAAAAAAAGTTAAAATCTACTTTTTTTAATAATAATTTTCGAACTCAGATTCTTGACTCATCTGTTCAATAGTTTGTTAATTAAATTAATTGGCACTTTTATAGAAAAACACTTTATTTTGATGCATTGTATGTAACATGCTTCCCCTAACATTATTCCCCTTCCTTTAAATAATTCACTAATGATTCTTTAGTGAATTAATTAATCATGGGTTTTAAGGTATAGAATATTTCTTTAAATTAAATATAAGTTTGATTCTTATTTTCAAATAATATGCTACCATCTTGAGATATCTAGCTAGGAAACTTATTTTTTCTGCGGTTGATTATGGATCCGGTTAGAGTTTGAACTTGCAATCATCATTTGTGAAAACAACTTTACTACTCCTTACTCATAGGTTCATTGGTTGAGATATTTATGACATTTTAATAAATAAGTGGAGTTAAATTTAATTTTTTGATGAGTACAATAGAATAAATTAATGATTTGATTCTCTAAAAATAGCATATTTTTCTATTTGGTCTTTCAAATTTAAAGTATCTCAATTTAGTCCCTCAAAAAATTTATTTCAATTTATTCTTTCCATTAGTTTAGTTAACTAGCATCTAACGGTTTTGTTGATGTGGACTAACTGAGTTGCCATGTGCCTATTAAATACTAACATGGTAGTTAATGTTATATTAAAAAAACCTGATTACAAAAAGGCTGACTCATTTAAAAAAAGAGCAAATTATTGTTTTGGTTATCCAATTTTTAATTTAATCAATCTTTTTTAGTCATTTTTTTTAATGTAACATTAATAGTGTACATAAGCAAAACCATTAAGTGATGGTTAATTGGACTAACAAAGGAATTAAATTGAAGCAAAATTAATTTTTGATAAACTAAATTGATACGCTTTAAATTTGAAGAACTAAATTGAGAAATTTGCTAGATTTGGAGAACCAAATCATTAATTTACTTGAGTACAATAACTCATAGTATGAGATTTTGTTTTTTAATCTATACAGGAAAGGTAAGTCAATTTGAGCATCAACTGAGATTAGGTCTTTCCTGGAATGATCTTAAGTGCACATCCCTCACATCTAGCTACCTGGTGCATTTAGAAAAAAAAATTCTCTTAAGTGGTGATCCCAAGATTTAAACCAAAATAATTAAGGCAAGAAGCAACTTCCAAAATATAAACTAAGGTCATTTATATTTTTCTTAGTGACAAGAATGAACAAAAAATTTGAGAAAAAAATTAAAAATAAATTATGTTCATGTTAGGGCTAACAAACCGTTTCTTTCCTTAAAAATTATAAATAAATTTTTAAGGAAATGTACTAACTAAATTCTAAAGATACCATTCAAATATTGTATTTTAAAACAGTGTTATACAAAATTTTATTTTATTTTAGTGCCAGTATAAGGCATTATTTTGAAATTTTTTGAAGTACCAAAGAGAAAATATATTTTATAAAATACTATTTTAAAATACAATATCTCTTTAAGTAAACTATATGAAATTATTCCTAAATTTGAAAACTTTAACTTTAATAAGTTGAATTGATATTTTTTATATGACGATACATATCATTAAAAATTTAATATAATTGTACTTCTAAATAATCATTAAATTTTTAGTTCTTCAAACATATTAGTTATTTCCAAGGTACTGGTTAAGAGAAATCGCCCAACCCAGGATGACAGCTAGGGGAATTATAGCATAGAGAAACTATAGAGAACATTTTAGTTGCCCAATATCACAGTTGAACTTCAATTCGGTAATATGAGTGTCACTTTTTATGAATTTTGATTGGCTTATTAATACTCTCTTGAAAAATTCTTACATACACTCCTCCCAAAATAGATGTAAATAGCTAATAGAATTTCATTAAAATGGTTGTGCCAGTAGCTCACATAAACTTTTATAAATTTTGATTGACTTTTTGCATTTGTTTCTCCTCTCTCACTTTTTTTTTTCACCACAAAAAATAGAAAGCATAAGGCCATATATCAGCCTTTACACAGCAGACATTGTCTGCTAGCTTTTACAAAAGCATATAAGACTTTTCCTTGTAGTACAGACAATATATTCCTAAAAGTAAATAACAAAGTCACTATATGGATTAAAGTAGTCCCCTTGAGCTAGATTTGAGAGGTTTAGTAAGGTTATACTGGAGTTCAGTTTGCAGAGGAGTGCACATGATCACTCAGTTCTCTACAAACAAACAACTGCAGGATGTATCCTTATAGTTATCTATTTGTCTATGTTGATGACATTGTAGTCATGGGGAGTGGCGGAAATGATATCCGTGCTCTCAAATCTTTTCTTTAGAATAAATTCCAGACTAAAAACTTAAGAGATCTCAAGTACTTTTTGAGAATTGAGGTGCTTTGAAGCAAGAAGGGAATATTCTTATCCCAGAGGAAGTACATTCTAGTTCTTCTTAAGGGTACATGAATGTTGGGAGCCAAACCGTGTGATTCACCAACGTGCTCAAGTGTTAAGCTGGGAATTAATGATGGTGAACCATTAGAGAATCCATAATGATATAGGAGATTGCTTGGACAATTAAACTACCTTATAATAACTTACCAAGACATTGCTTTCCCTGTGAGTGTTGTTAGCCAATTTATGTCTTCACCTCATTCAACTCTTTGAGAGGCAGTGATAAGCTTCCTTAAGTACTTGAAATGTATTCCTTGCCGTGGTATAGTTTAATAAAATCATGGGCATCAAAGAGTGGTGGGATATTCAAATGCTGATTGGGCTAGTTCATGTAATGAGCGTAAGTCAACTACGGGGTATTGTGTATTTGTAAGGAGAAACCTCGTTTCTTGGAAAAGTAAGAAACAAGATGTTGTCTCTAGATCTATTACTGAACCTGAATACATTGCTTTCGCCCAATTCACGTGTGAACTGATATGGTACGTTACTTACTATGTGAACTATGTGACAATAAATAAGCTCTACAAATTGCTTCCAATCTTGTGTTTCATGAGAGAACAAAACACATAAAAGTTTATTGTCACTTTGTGTGTGAGAAAATTCAACAAGGTCTATCTCCACCAAACATGTCTAGACTAATGAACAGTTTAGCAGATATTTGGACTAAGGATCTTAACAAAGGTAGGGTTGCATATATTTGTAACAAGCTGTGCATGATTAATATATATGTTTCAGCTTGAGGGGGAGTGTTAGTGAACAAGGGCATGGTTGTCCTTATCATTAGGGAGTAAGGGTAAACTGTCCTTGTGTATATGTAATATTATTATTTGATGTGTATATATATATATATTTGTTGGCTGGCCCCATTGGGTATTATGACCACTTTCCAAATTGCTCTCCATTTTCCCTTCCTTTTTTTTTTTTTACATTTCATCTACAAACTGCCAAGTTTTCTTTTTTTCAATCACAAACAATTCTTGCATCATGGCTTCAATCCATTCTCCAATCTCTTTGGCATCTTCATAGTTTTCTATTTCTCTGGCTACTTTATTGCTTCTTTGGTAAATTTCAGAGAGAGGCCTTGTTCTTCTAATAGCAATGTCATCATTAAGCTCAGCTTATGAGATTTCTTCCAAGTTCTCAAGAACAGGTGTTACTGGTGGCCTGTTTACATGAGAGGTTTCCTAATTCCAGCTTGTTTCCTCATCCACTTTGATATCTTTGCTAACTGTTATTTTGTTTGCATCAAGGTCAAATACTCTGTAACCTTTGGATTGTGAGCTATATCCCAAAAGTTCATTTTCTTGCTTTCTTATCTAGCTTGCTTATCTTAAGATCAAAAATATACATGTAGCAGGGTGAGCCAAACACTTTTAAGTGTTTAATAGAGGGTTTCACACCACTCTATGCTTCAATAGGAGTAAGTTTCTCAACTGCCTTAGTAGGAAGTCTATTTTGTAGGTAAATTGCAGTGTTCACAGCCTCTTCCCAAAAGGACTTTGACATATTTTTCTCAAAAATCATACACCTAGACATTTCAAGGATAGATATGTTCTTCCTTTCTACTATTCCATTTTGTTGGGGGTAAGTAGCTCATTATAAGTTGGTGTTCAAGTCCCAAATTTTCACAGAACTTGTTGAATTCTCCATAATTATATTCCTTCCCATTTTCAGTCCTTAGAGTCCTTATCTAGCTCTAACTTTGAGCTTCTACATAGGTTTTAAACTTATTGAAGATAAAGAGGACTTCTGATTTCTGTTTAATGAAGTACACCTATGCCATGCTTGTAAAGTCATCTATAAATAGAATGAAATATCTACTCCCATTTAGTGAGGGTGTAGACATTGGCCCAAAAACATATGAGTGGATCAATTAGAGTTTTTGTTTAGCTCTCCAAGTGGCCGAGTTTGGAAAAGGTAGCTTGCTTTCCTTTCCAAGTTAACAACCCTTACAAACTTATGAGTAACTTTCAATATTTGTCAAGTCCTTCACTAGCTCTTGCTTTTGAGCAATCTGAATTCATTTAAAATTACAGTGGCCAAGTATTTTGTGCCACAACTTATAGTCTTGTTCAGTTTTACTCAGTTTGCAGCCATGTTCAGTGGGAGAGTTTCATTTCACAGGAAATCATCTTTTCTTCATTTCAATTTTAAACAATTCAAGGCCACTATGATAATTGATTATGCAACAAGCACCTTTAAACACTAAAGAGTAACCTTTTTGTAACTTTTGACCCACACTCAGTAAACTTTGATCTAGGTTAGGTACTAATAGGACATCATGGATGTTTTTTGTACCTGTTGTAGTGTGTATAGCCACTGCTCCCTTGTCAGTGATGGCTACTTTCTCTCAATTTCCCATTTTGATTGTTCCCAACAGGTTCTAGGCTTGTGAAGAGTTATGGCTTGCTAGTCATGTGTTGAGTGCAACCATTGCTAACGAACTAGGCTTCTTCCTCTTCAAGTCCCTGGGTAGTTTTAACCATGAATATAAGTTCCTTTTCACCTTCAGCTTCAGAGACATTTTCTTTTTTTGGTTGTTCATCTTCTTGTTTGTGCTGTTGCTTTAGTTTACATGCTTTTTCTACTTGGCCATTAGTCTTGCAAAATCTGCATATGATTGGTGGTGGTTGCTTGTCCTTGTACCAACAATAAACTTCCTTGTGACTGGTTCTTTTAGAAATGCCACAAGGTGTATACCTCTCCTTCTTCTCTGGCTATTTTCTAATATCTCCAATATTTCCTTTGCTTGAATTCTCACCAACAGCCTTCTTTCCTTATTTTCTATGCTGAGGTTTTTCTGAGTCTCATTTGTAGAGCACTTTCAACAACTTCTTCTTGTCTAAGAAACCTTCTTTGTTCTTGAGCTTGCAGTGCATTTACTAGCTCAGATAATGTCAGTTGAGTTAAGTCTTTAGAATCTTCAAGAGAGGAGATCTTGGCTTCAAACCTTTATGGCAAGCTCACAAGGACTTTCTCAATTATCCTCTGGTTTGAGAGTTCCTTCCCCTACGAGTCTGATTCTATTCACAGTGTCATCAGCCTTGTTATGTAATCTTTTATTGCCTTTGACTCTTGTCATTTTTAGTATTTCAAACTCTCTTCCCAGGTTCAAGATCTGCATTTGCCTTATTCTAGAACTTCCATGAAACTCCTCATTCAGAGTATCCCGAGCTTTTTTGGCTGTTTCACAAGACCTGATTTTGATAAAAATGTAATCTATAACAGTTTGATGAATGCAGATTAGTGCTTTACAACTTTCAGAAACTTATTCTCCATGATTCTTTGTTTGGGCCACTATTAGATTGTTTGGTAGAGAAGAGGGATCTCTTCCAGTCTCCACTACTTTCCACAGGTCATAGGTTCTCAAATGAGTCTTCATCTTTACAGCCCAAATGGCATAATTTTGACCCGAGAAAACTAGAGGTGCAGAGGATGAGCTGCTAGTAAAGGCCATCCTGAGACTTTAGGCAACTTTAGACCATTTTTCTGGTTTTCCTTGCTCTCTAGTTTTTCTTCACAGCTCCCTCAAGATCTCTAGTACTTTGATACCATTTGTAAGTGCAAGATAAAAGAATAGAGATTGTAGAGGAAAAAATGTAAAACTTAATTCATCACAAAAAACAGAAAGCATAAGGCCATATATCAGCCTTTACATAGCAGATAATGTCTGTTAGCTTTTACAAAAGTGTATCAGACTTTTCCTTGTAGTACAGACAATATATTCCTAAAAGTACATAACAAAGTAAGCTACATAAAAAGGCTACTTGTCTTAATTCAAAGTCAACTATTTCCTACTAGTACAACAAGGCATATAGATAAAACATATTATAAAAGGATCACTGGTTCTAACACTTATTAACAAGAAGCTTCAAAGTTGCAGTAATGACAGAAACTTGATTATACTCAATTGATAGGAATATATAAAGAACTCATTTTTGGAATTCTGAGGAGTTTAAAAATTGGGTTAACATTATATCATATTCATAATATGGATTATCACTACTGTTTAAGAATAAAATGCTAAAAGGCCAAACAACCTCACTAAGTAGTCATTATAAAGAATCTTACAATGTTTTATAGAGAACATAATATGTGTAGGAATATACTTATAATCAATCTTGCCTTCTCACTTAGAGCTCCTGGCTATACAATATTAATTACCCTTCTTGTTGTCGAGGACTGTTCGGATTTGCAAAGTTCGATGGACTTTCTGCAACATTACTGACTCTTCTTGAGAATAGTCTTTTTTGAGATCCCCAGTGTTAATCACAACCATCAATAGTCTCCTCATTGTTTCCTGTCCAAGCCATAAGTAGTCCATAGGAAAAAAGTAAACCAAGAATGCAATTGTCGAAGTGCCTCCAATTATGATGAAGAGCACCATGAAGAAGCCAGCAGCAGGACTTGAAGTTTCTCCTACTGGTTCCGTCTCTTTGCATTCCTTTGATGCAAGTGTAAGCATAATGTTTTCTAAATCACGCAGTGTGCCATTTTCATATTCGTTTAGCAGCTCTCGGTTTATGCTTTGAAGCAAAGGAGATCCCTTTGGAAATATCTACAAACAAACACAGTGCAACACAACGAACATATATAAATTCACTTATAATTAAGGAGCTAGAGCCTAGAAATTACTGCAATAGAGAGATAAAAAGAAGTGTTGAAGTAGTACAAATCCGTAACCTCCAATTTTGTATTTAGGCTCAACTTGAGTAAATCCTTTGCAAGGAAAATTTTGGCCTCAGGAGCATCAAGGAAAGTAGCTGATATTTCTTTCTTTCTGAAGGCTTCAGCATACATTTCGGGGGAATCAATTTGCTTGATGTTTTCAGCATTGAAGTGTAACACTTCCTGTAGATATCTTCTCAAGTAGGATCCACTATCGTACCCTACCATGGCTTAATTAGCTGCTCAATGCCATCTACGGTGGGTTCAAATCTTTCAACAATTAGCATGCTAGTGAGGCTGGCTGTGTAAGTCTGTGTAATGATAAGAGGCCACAAACAGCCACACCACCTTTGCCATTGTTGATAATTGGATATGCAACTTGTCCCCTGTGGTCAGCCAAATCATATGAAGTAATATTAGCTCCATCATGAACATTACTACATTCTTTGCTTCCTGGGAAACGGGCCCGAGGAGCCATGTTGTGCCTTGATAGAGAAATGAAGGGAGATACAAGGGTGGAAGCAAAAAGAGGCCCATGGAATCTCTGAAGAATGCTATATTGAAGAATGGGTGTGTGAGAAAAGTGAAAAATAATAAAAATGAAAGATGTGTGAGAGCAAATGCTAGCTGGAGCCAGTAAGTAGGGTGGGGTCATAATCTTATTTGAAAAGTGAGAGAAAAACATCGAGTTTTTTGAGCTTTGTATGATTGACTTATGAGAGAGATAATGACCAAAAGCTGATTATATGGGGTCTAGTCACATGCATGTGTTCGAAGAGGTGCTTGTATGCAAAATAGATTTTTGTTTGGGCTTTATGCAAAAATGATATATGTTTTAGGTAATTCTCTCTTTCTTAAGGGTATAAATAATATAATTGTTATAATAGCCGCGTGTTCCTATTATAGGCACAATAAACTTAAGTTGGGTGTTGTTTATGAGTGCGGATCTCAATATTTTCTTGACTGAGATCTTTGCACTAAAAGATAAGATTACCTGATAATATATTTTAACCATTCAAATAATTTTAGATGGTTGAGAGTTAGAGAAAAGGAGAAAAGATCACAGCCTAAAAGGTCCGTTGTTTATAGCCCACTCCATGCAAAATGCAGATAAAAAAGACTTGATGTAAATGATGATTGAAATGAATAATGTGTAAACAAGAAAGGGGTGTATTACCATGTAAAGAGAAAGCCATCCACGGCATGGTCCTGGCTTTATTCAGCACAAGGCCCTTAAGTTCCAATTCAGAGCGATGGTTTCTTTCTATCACCCATACAACAAAGCAATTGTAGACAATCATGACCACTATTAGAATCCACATGCCCTTTGTGAATGGCTTGGTGAGTAACCACACTTTATTGCCTGCTTTTGGTTGAATAGGTACCATAACCACACTGTTGCTACATCCCCAACAACTGCATCGAACTTCTATATCATCCATAGAAAAGTCCAGATGTGCAAAGGAATTGTGGTTGGTTAATGTTTTGACCAAATAAAGATATATATACTGACATGTGATGGCTTTTACAGAGCATGGCTTTTACAGAGCTACCAGGACTTATAATACATGGTCTTTCAATGACAAATAACGACTCATGAAATTTTTTTGGGTGCTACCATAGACTGCATATTAATTTATTATCAATTGTTTGTTACTAATGAGATTGAGATACTGTATACAAGAATAATAAAACTCTTACCTTCATATATATTTGTTTTGATTGAGTTAAAATATTACATATTTTATATATTTACAACCAATATATTATATTTTTTTCATGTCATTATTAATGGTTTTAATTAAAAAATTTGATTAAGAGAAAAAAAATTTGAGTTGTGATTTAAATTAATTAATAGCATATTTTTGCTTATTTTAGTACTTATGATTTAATTGGACAATATTTCCTCACATGCACATATATTTTTAATTGTTATTTTAGGTTGATTTTGGCTAATGTGAAGACATATATATTGGACCAAACTTAGAAAGAAAATTAAATTGGGCTGGTTCAAACAAACTCAAAGTATTGTCTGGATTTTGAGCTATAATTAGAGTTACAGACATCAATTTCAGATATTTTTTTAGTTTGTTAGAAAGATAAGACAAATGTTTACAATTTTTATGAAGAGTCAAAAACTTAGTTATGTCATTTTGAGGTCCAAATTGAGCAAAAACAGAAGCATCCGAATCTGTCAGAAGTTTAACAAGCAGCGCAGACCATATGTTGATTTTCAGCTCATATCTAGAGTTTTAAAAGTCCAAAATTAACAAGTTCAGGTGCGTTAGAAATCCGAGAGGGCGATCTACAATTTTTATAAAGGGTCTAACTCTAAAATATGACGTTTTGATACTTTAAATATTATTTGAATTTCGGTGAAAGCAACCTGTAGCTGAAGTCGTAGGAGAAAAGTAGTGACAAAACGCACAAAAACGCAAGCTGGAAAGTGGAAGCAACGATGCATTCTTGGGCAATTGTGGTGCGGCTTTACAGCAGAAAACAAAAAATGAGTAAAGCTGAAAATAATAGAAGGAAGCACGTGGAGTCGATGTGCCCAACAGCTGGACATCACAATACACCAAGGCAACACGTAACCCCTTCATCAGAATGACGTGGCAGCAAACAACTGAAAGAAAAGAGCCCTTCTCAGCATAACAGAGACGACGCCGTGTCCTAAACAGAAAAGAGGAATACCCTTGGATAACCTAGATTACGGAGATAAAAGGCCAAGAGAGGAACCATTATTCTGTAATCAGATATGTTATTCATGGAAGCAGAACTTTTTTAATTTTAATTTTTTGATATTAATTAATAATTTGTTATGTCATATATTTTTTTAAAAATTTTTAAAAATATTTTTGGTTTCTTTTTAAAATTTTTTAATTTATGAATAAATAGTAAAAAAAATTATGAATGAATAGTATAAGAAAAAAGTTAAAGAAAAAAAAATACAAAATCTAAAAGGATCATAATAGGGGCTAGATGAAGAAATTGGACATAGAATGTGTGTGAGGAACTTTGTTTCACTCTCACGATAACGTTAAAATAGAAACATAAAAATAGATATGAAAGGCTACTTCTTTTCTGCTTTTTACTTTCGAAAAATGATATAGAGCATTATATACATAAGAGCAAGCTCTTATGTCGATGAAGGTTACAGAAATTATTTACATCTAGAAGAAAAATAAAGTAGTTAAAACAAGTAAGAGTAGAGATTTTTATAGCGAAATAAATAAAATATATGCCAAATATAAATAAAAAAAAAATTGGCGAATTAGCATCAAGTGGTTGTAGGCTTGGGCAAATCAAATTTGAATAGAAATGCCTGCGGTAATTTTTGGTGAATGTAAAATATCTTGATGGATTAGAGCAAGAAGACGTTTGCTATAGGTAAGTAGGCTATGACCTCTTGACCAAATAGCTAAGATCATTTTCAACACTATCAGGCTAAAGGAAAGTGATTTTATCGGTGGGTTTCGATTTGGAGCTAAAGGCGAGCTTGAGCTCGACGGAGGAGACGTCTCTAAGATGACAGAGGAGGCAGACTCTGAAGTGAGAAAAGGAAAAGAGGAAAAGGGGAAAAGGAGAAAAAGATGGAGAAAAAAGACAAACGAGTGAAAAAGAAGAGGTGGAAAGTGAGTCTGCACATTTAATATTATAAAAATAATGGTGAAAAACATTTCTCTTCTGTAATCTTTTGGGGACGACTGGGCGGGAGAGAGAAAGAAAACGTAGACCAGTTTTGAATGAGAAGAAAGCTACTGAAGAACAACTGGAACGTGAGCTTCTTGAAGAACTCCTCTTGGGTCCAAGTTGCTGTCCAGCCACTATTCAAGCAGCTGCTATCTCCATCTTACTGGCCATTTTCTTGCTCCCTTATTCCTTAGTTTTCCAGATAATTGTAGTTTGAAGTTATTTGCAGTTTGAATATTTTGAGCTTTATTGTGCTTTTGTTTAACTTTGATTATAGTTATTTTATTGCTCCTTTAAATTTTTATTCAATGTCTTGAATATATAGATAATCCTTAAAATTATTATTTTGGGGCTTTTCATTTTTAGTTTGTGCTTTAATCAATTATTCTCTAATCTATCGTAGTTCTTAGTTTAATTTTATTAATCTCTAAGCATTATTAGATTTATTAAGTATTTTGTTTTTTATTAATTTTTATTAATTAAAAATTATTTAGCTTAGTTGATTCCTTGTTTGTTTAATTTTAATTTGATAAAATTAGTTGTTAATTTTGAGTTTCCTAATTAGTGTGGTCATTTTTATTAGTAAATTAATTTAGAATTACTTTTTTTTCTTCCTTATTAGTTAGTTTATGTTTGAGTAGTTGTTTTCTTTTATAATTTGGTATTTAGTTAATTGTTTCTTGGTTAATTAATTTTCTTAATTTAGTTTGATTGTTTTATATTTTAAACTTTTAGTTGTCTTACATTAATCAAAACTCCAATTCATAAATCTGGTTCAGGATCAATGCCCTCTTATTTTCATTACTTGTTATTATTTTTATTTTTGAGTTTAAATTTAAAATTTTTTTAGACGATATAAATATTTTATTTTTAATTATTATTTGACACTTCCCGCAAAAAAGCCTTTGTGCTGCTGATTTTTAATTTGAGTGAGTCACTCCACCAATTCATCATAAGAGCCATTGAAGGCAAAGAATTTGTATTGCGATGGAATGGCAAGAACTCTACAGTTGCTTTGAACAAATCTCTTGAAAGAGGTAGTGTTTTTAGATTGATCTTGAATTATATCCGTATACTGTTTAAATGTTGATTTAGAGGGGACTCCAATTCTTAGTGGTTTAGCACCCGCTGGTATGTACCAAGGTCTTTCCGGGCCAAAATACTTGTCCCAAACTTTTCATAGACGAACTGTCAGTAGCATTTGGGCCGAACCCAAGTTCCCAGTAGCTCTTTGCCATCACATCGATGATCTAAAAAGCTTTTGTGGGAGCTAATTTATGGTCTGTGAACTCAATATTCCCACTTAAGCCAGTAAAATTATTAAGCAAAATCTTATCTAGCAAAACATGGCCTGCTTTATTTTTGGTTTCCTTCATTGCTAGAGCCACAGTCCATGCAGAATCATAGGCCTGGGCCGCAAAGATCCCAGGCTCATGATTTAATTCTTCAGGGTAATCTGATCGAAAATTTTGAATAAATCTATGGTGGAAGTTCTCATACTGCTGTCCTACTTCTGTAATGTATCTCTTGACTCCAATAATTCCCTGCATTAAGGAGATAGTGGATACATTCAAGAAATGGACAAGGCTTGTGACAGGATCACTAGTGATCCATACATAATTTTCTTCCATCATATTTTTTTTCTTTGCAGTTGCAAACAGGTGGAGGACCAAAGGAAAGGACACATGGACAACAAAGACTCTACATTGCCCCTCTTTTAGCTTCTCTAGTTCTTGAGATAATGAAGAGGAAACTAAAGGCGGTATGGCTAGTACATTGCTTATTTATGCACCTACTTCTTTGAGAGCTTTAGAGAGATGATATAAAACCCCAATGGATGAAGAATATCTGTCTTCATATATAATGCTAACCTGGATCCATTCCCAAGACTGAACAATAGCAGCTACAGCTTTCATCTGCGGAACTTTGTCCAGTGAGGTTTGCAGCAGGAAATGCCACTTCTTAATTGCCCACTAGGAGTTGCATCAGCAAGAGAAAGAAGGGGTGTGCTTTTTTGGCTGCAAACCTCAGCCACTAAAGATGTCTCTCCCCATGTTTCTTGCCCTTTAATCCCTTGCGCCTTCTGTTCATCAATCAGATCTTTAGCTGCCAAATAATACATTAAAGTTAGATGTGGTTTTCCCATGAAAATCTTTATTGGAAGAAGAAAAGGATAAAATCATGTCTGCAAATGTTTTGTTATAGAAGAATTTGGTAAGAGAGTTTGTTAGCATTCTTAAGAGTGAATGAATCCCAGGACAAACATTGTGGGAGTTTTATTAAGCCTCTTCATGTTCTAAATTCTAGCACATGAAAGTTAAACCCTTTGCTGGCAGAGCACTAAAGTTAAAGAACATC
Source organism: Ceratonia siliqua (assembly GCA_034509205.1). Lineage (NCBI taxonomy): Eukaryota > Viridiplantae > Streptophyta > Magnoliopsida > Fabales > Fabaceae > Ceratonia > Ceratonia siliqua. The sequence continues at coordinate 13,290 of JASKGM010079049.1, forward strand.
ACCGATTTCTATAAAATCAGTATCATGACACATATTATATTTTCTTTCTTTAAGCCATTGTTGGATGATTATCGCCCAAACAGTGTTGTTTTTGGGACAAACTCATCTATAATTAGAACATGTGGTTTCATGTCATGCATCAACAGCAGAGAAGAGAGACAAAGATTGAGAGATAGACCTGCTAAAGCTGCCTGAACGATCCCCCTCGGAGATCCTTATCTGCAGAGAATATATCTCACCATATTGATTATAACTTATAAGGAATCTTTTCAGATTCAGAGTATAAATGGGTCAAACTCCAAACCCCTAGCTTACAGTTATCAAGTCATTTAAAAATATCCTGAAGCAGCAAAATTTTCCTATTCTACAGTAAAACTTCCATATTCTTCTACTGTTCTGAACACTTTTTTGTTGTATTCAAAAACGTGTTCTCGGTAATACTTATTAAATATAGTAAGAAGATAGTTTTTAAGGGACCACCCCGTCACCATGATTATTTAATATACTTATTCAAAATAAGGTTTTATCTTTTTATTGGTTTGTAGAAAAAGATTAAAGTCAAATTATATTAAAATTTTGTCTTATATTTTAAAAAATTTGTCATTTCTTTTTCTATTAATAATGTCTAGGATACATCATGTACAGAAAGTTGTGGAAATTATTTCACTCCTTCATATTTACTCTTTAATATATTAAGTTTATTTTATGTTGAAAAGCATACATAACCTTGAAAGGATTCTCACCAGAGATCGGACTCCAATTATTTGTGTCATAAGGTGGTGAGATTTTATCATCAAACAACTATTAAGTTGTGTTTGAATGGTGTATTAAAATTTCATGAGATTTAAAATATATGAAAATTAAATTTACATCAATTTAACTCTCGCATTTATATTTAAATTTTTTTCTTAAGATAATTAGTTTTGATAGAGGAATTTCATTATAATTTTTTGAGTAAATTGTTTTTCTTCCAAAAATATTTTAATTGCATAGCTTTTTTTTTATTATAAAAACATATATGAATTTTCCTTAAAACTTAAAAAAAATGTTATAACACTTAATTTTGAAATTAACTTTAGTTATGTTATTTATATGTTTAAAATACAATTTGTAAACAAAAAAAAAGCATGTAAAACTCAAATAATTTATTTATTCATTCTCTTTTAGTAATATTGATGTAGAAGAAGAAATGAAAACATATTGAATAATTTTAAAATTTTTTTAATCAATAATAAAAAAAATTTAAAGGTAGCTGTTAATGTGTATTTTAGACATATAAATTATTTAACTAAATTGAAATTCAAACCTAGGTTAAGTTGTATTATTTTTTTCTTTTAAGAAGGTATGTGTGTATTTTCATAATAGAATGAATGACTATGTAATTAAGGTATTTTTCAAGTAAGGAGAGAATAATTTACTCTAATATTTTTAATATCTAATAAGAATTTTTCATATTTTTTAGAGTGCCTACCCACCAAACGCCACTTAGGGTTAAGCTATTTGAAGTGTTTTGTAATTTATTTTTATATTTTTCTTTTGGCACATTATATATATATATATATATATATATATATATATATATATATAATAGATGTAATAGTAAAATAATTAAGAGAAAAGTCTAAGAGATA